>CM075675.1:108798717-109096217 GCA_037962975.1 Clitoria ternatea | reverse complement strand
TTTTTGCATGATTTTTTACGGCTATGCTTAGAAAGGCATTGTAAGATTATCCATGAAGTTTGATCAGATTTCTCCAAGGGAGGGTCAGATTTTCTCTAACAATCAATTTTGACTAAAATTGAAGGTATTAGATCATGAAAATACGACAAAATTAAACAACTGAATTTTTGCATGATTTTTTGTGGCCATGCTTAGAAAGGAAGTGAAAGGTTGTCCTTTAAGTTTCATCATATTTCTCCAAGGAAGGGTTAGATTTTCTCCAACGATGAATTTTTAGCCAAAATTGAAGGCTATCCCACAAAAATACAACAACACTGAGAAGTTGAAATTTTATATGATTTTTTGGGGTTATTCTTAGAAAGGCATTGTAAGGTTGTCCATGAAGTTTCACTAAATTTCTCTAAGGGAATGGGAAGATTTTCTCTAATGATGAATTGTTAGCCAAAATATAAAGCATTAGCCCACGAAAATATGATGAAACAAAGAGGTCGAATTTTTAAATGATTTTCTGCGGCTATGCTTAGAAAGGCATTGTAAAGATACCTTGAAGTTTAATCAGATTTCCCCAAAGGGAGGGTCAGACGTTCTCCAACGATGAATTGTTTGCCAAAATTGAAGGCATTAGCCTACGACAATACGACAAAAGCGAGTGGTTGAATTTTTGAATAATTTTTATGGTTATACTTGGAAAAGGATTGTAAGATTATGCATAAAGTTTCATCATATTTCTTCATGGGGGGTCAGATTTTCCCTAACGAAAAATTTTTAGCAATAATTGAGGGCATTAGCCTACGAAAACATGACACAACCGAGTGTTTGAATTTGTAAATGATTTTTTGTTGCTATGCTTTGAAAGACATTATAATGTTGTCCATGAAGATTGATTAGATTTCTCCAAGGGGAGGCTCAAATTTTCTCCAACAATGAATTTTGAGCCAAATTTAAAGACATTAGCCCACGAAAATTCAACAACACCGAGCAGTTGTTATTTTGAATGATTTTTTAAGGCAATGCTTAGAAAGACATTTTAAGTTTTTCCATGAAGTTTCATCACATTTATCCAAGGAAAGGGTTGGATTTTCTCCAACGATAAATTTTTAGCCAAAATTAAAGGCATAAGCCCATGAAAATATGACAAAACTGAGCGGTTAAATTTTTGCATGATTTTTACCGCTATGCTTAGAAAGGCATTGTAAGGTTGTCCATGAAGGTTGATCAGAGTTCTGAGTGGAGGATTAGATTTTCTCTAACGATGAATTTTTAGCAAAAATTGAAGGCATTAGACCACGAAAATATGATAAAATCTCGTAGCTGAATTTTTGCATAATTTTTTCCTGCCTTGCATAGAAAGGGAGTGAAAGGTTTTCTCTCGAGTTTCATTAGATTTCTCCATGGGAGGGATAGATTTTGTCCAACGGTGAATATTTAGTTAAAATTGAAGGTATTAGCCCACGAAAATTTGAAAAAACCGAGCGATTGAATTTTTGAATTATTTTTTGAGGCAATGCTTAGAAATACATTGTAAGCTTGTCCATGAAGTTTCATCAAATTTCTCAAACGATAGGGTCAAATTTTCTCCAAAGGTAAATTTTTAGCCAAATTTAAAGGCATTAGCTCATAAAAATAAGGCAAAATCGAGCGGTTGAATATTTGAATGATTTTTTACGACTATGCGTAGAAAGACCCTATAAGGTTGTCCATGAAGTTTGATTAGATTTCTCTAAGAGGAGGGTCAGATTTTTTCCAATGATGAATTTTTAGCCAAAATTGAAACCATAAAAATAAGACAAAACTAAGCGGTTGAATTTTTGCATGATTTTTTACAACCATTAGTATAAAGGGAGTGAAGAGTTTTCCTTCAAGTTTCATCATATTTCTCCAAGGGAAGGTCAGATTTTCTGCAACCCCATGAAAATTTGAAAAAACTGAGTGATCAAATTTTTGAATTATTTTTTGAGGCAATGCTTAGAAAGACATTGTAAGGTTGTCCATGAAGTTTCATCAGATTTTCTACAACGAAAAATTTTTAGCCAAACTTTGAAGGCATTAGCCGACAAAAATTTGAAAAAATTGAGCGGTTGATATTTTGAATAATTTTTTGAGGCAATGCTTAGAAAGACATTGCAAGGTTTTCCATGAAGTTTCATCATATTTCTCCAATGGAAAGGTCAAATTTTCTCCAACGATAAATTTTTAGCCAAAATTGAAGGACCATGAAAATACGACAAAGATGAGCAGTTGAAATTTTTACATATTTTTTATGGCTATGCTTAGAAAGGCATTGTAAGGTTGTCCATGAAGTTTGAGCAAATTTCTCTAAAGGGGGGCCAAGGTTTCTCCAACGACGAATTTTTAGCCAAAATTGAAAATGACCAGAAAAATATGACAAAATTGAGCGGTTGAATTTTTGCATGATTCTCTGCGGTAATGCTTTGAAAGGGAGTGAAAGGTTTTCCCTCAAGTTTCATCAGATTTCTACAAGGGAGGGTTAGATTTTCTCTAATAATAAATTTTTAGCCAAATTTAAAGGCATTAGCCCATAAAAATACGACAAAATCAAGCGATTAAATTTTTGAATATTTTTTATGGTTATGCTTAGAAATGCATTCTAAGGTTGTCCATGAAGTTTGATCAGATTTCTCTAAGGGGAGGGTCAGATTTTCTCTAACGATGACCATGAAAATATGACAAAATTGAGCGGTGTAATTTTTACATATTTTCTGCGGCCATGCTTTGAAAGGGAGTGAAAGGTTATCCCCCAACTTTCATCAGATTTCTCTAAGGGAGGGTCAGATTTTCTCTAACGATGAATTTTTAACCAAAATTGAAGGCCTTTACAATTAAGTAGATTTTATCAAAATAAATTCTCGGAGGGTCAAGCGACAAAAAATGGGCGTCGGGCCTTGCATGAGAATCATATGGTACGATATTATGAGTACTCTAGGATAACAATGGCTCAACTCAGATACTCAAGGTATTTACTTAGCTAAAACTTGTAAAATACGTACAAGTTAATAATTAAAATAACATAGTTTAAATATTTTTTTCAAATACCAAGTTTTCCTTAACTAGTTATTAAGTGTCCTTACTCAATCAAATCAACACAAACATATAAATCAAGGTGGCCTCATCCCAAACATCATTGCACATAAAATCAACATAGAAAATAATACACTTGGGTCTTGGGACCAACTATAAAAAATGAGGGATGTTACACCACTGCCTACGAAAATATGACAAAATTGAGCAGTTGAATTTTTACAACATTTTTTGTGTTTATACTTAGGAAGGCATTGTAAGGTTGTCCATGAAGTTTCATCATATTTCTCCAAGGAAGGGTCAAATTTTCTCCAACGATTAATTTTAAGCCAAAATTGAAGGCATTAGCTCACAAAATATGATAAAACTGAGCGGTTGAATTTTTGAATGATTTTTTACGGCTATACTTAGAAAGGTATTGTAAGGTTGTCCATGAAATTTCATTATATTTCTCTATGGGGAGGGTTAGATTTTCTCCAACGATAAATTTTTAGCAAAAATTAAAGACATTAGCCCACGAAAATATGACAAAATAGAGCATTTGAATTTTTGCATATTTATTGCGGCCATGCTTAGAAAAGGAGTGTAAGGTTGTCCTGAAGTTTCATCAGATTTCTCTAAGGTAGGGTTAGATTTTCTCCAATGATGGAATTTTAGCTTAAATTGAAGGCATTAGCCCATGAAAATATGATAAAAATAAGCAGTTCAATTTTTGAATGACTTTTTACGGCTATGTTTAGAAAGGTATTGTAAGATTGTCTATGAAGTTTCATCAGATTTCTCCATAGGGAGGGTCAGATTTTCTCTAACGATGATTTTTTAGCCAAAATTGAAGGCATTATTAGACCACAAAAATACGACAAAATAGAGATGTTGAATTTTTATATGATTTTTTACGGCCATGCTGAGAAAGGGAGTGAAAGGTTATCCCTAGAGTTTCATCAGATTTCTCCAAGAGACGATTAGATTTTCTCCAACGATAGATTTTGAGCCAAAATTGAAGGGATTAGCACACAAAAATATAAAAAAACCAAGCGGATGAATTTTTGCATTAATTTTTATGTCTATGCTTAGAAAGGCATTGTCAGTTTTTCCCCGAAGTTTCATCAGATTTCTCCATTGGGAGGGTTTGATTTTCTTTGACAAAGAATTTTTTGCCAAAATTAAAGGCATTAGCCCGCCAAAATTTGAAAAAATTGAGCAGTTGAATGATCTTTTGAGGGAATTCTTAGAAAGACATTGTAAGGTTTTCCATGAAGTTTGATTAGATTTCTCTCAAAGGAGAGTTAGATTTTCTCTAACGATGAAGTTTTAGCCAAAATTGAAGGCATTAGCCCATGAAAATATGATAAAATCGAGTGGTCGAATTTTTGCATGATTTTTTGTGGTTATGCTTAAAAAGGCATTGTAAGGTTGTTCATGAAGTTTCATCAAATTTCTCCAAGGAAAGGAGCAGATTTTCTCCACTGAAGAATTTTTAACAAAAATTGAAGGCATTATCCCATGAAAAATATGGCAGAACTAAATGGTTTAATTTTAGCATGATTTTTTATGACTATGCTTAGAAAAGCATTGTAAGGTTGTCCATGAAGTTTGATCTGATTTCTCTATATGGAGGGTCAAATTTTCTCCAACGATAAATTTTTAGCCAAAATTGAAGGAGACCATGAAAATATGACAAAATATAGTGGTTAAATTTTTGCATAATTTTTTGCGGCCATGCTAAGAAAGGGAGTGAAAGGTTGTCCCACAACTTTTATCATATTTCTCTAAGGGAAGGTTAACTTTTCTCCAATGATGAATTTTTAGCCAAAATTGAAGCCATTAGCCCACTAAAATATAACAAAATCGATCGGTAATATTTTTGCATGATTTTTTGTGGTTTTGTTTAGGAAGGCATTGTAAGGTGTTCAATGAACTTTCATCTAGTTTCTTCAAGGGAAAGGGAAAATTTTCTCCAACGATGAATTTTTAGTTAACATTGAAGGCATAAGCCAATAAAGATACAAACAAACTGAGCGGTTGAATTTTTTAATGATTTTTTATGGCTATGCTTTGAAAGACATTAAAAGGTTGTCCATGAAGTTTGATCAAATTTCTCCAAGGGGGTCATATATTCTTCAACGATAAATTTTTAGCCAAAATTAAAGGCATTAGCCCATGAAAATTCAAAAAAACTGAGCGGTTGAATTTTTGAATGAGTTTTTAAGGAAATGCTTAGAAAGACATTGTAAGGTTGTCTATAATTTCATCACATTTCTCCAAAGGGAGGGTCATATTTTCTCCAATGATAAATTTTTAGCCAAAATTGAAGGCATTAGCCCATGAAAATATGTTAAAATCAAGCAGTTGAATTTTTGAATGATTTTTTATGACTATGCTTAAAAAGTCATTTGTAACATTGTCTATGAAGTTTGATTACATTTCTTCAAGAGGGGGGTCAGATTTTCTCCAACGATGATTTTTACCCAAAATTGAAGGCATTAACCCACAAATATATGACAAAACTCGAGCAGTTGAATTTTAACATGATATTTTCCAGTTATGCTTAGAAAGGCGTTGAAGGTTATCCACGATGTTTCACCAAATTTCTCCAAGAGAATGGGCAAATTTTCTCCATCAATAAATTTTTAGACAAAATTGAAGGCATAGCCCATGAAAATATGACATAACTGACTATTTTAATTTTTGCATGATTTTTTGTGGCTATGCTCAGATTGACATTGTAAGGTTGTCAATGAAGTTTGATGAGATTTCTCCAAGAAGAGGGTGAGATTTTCTAGAACGAAGAATTTTTAGCCAAAATGGAAGGCAAATACGACAAAACTAAGCGGTTAAATTTTTGCATGATCTTTTACGGTCATGCTTAGAATGGGAGTGTAAGCTTGTCCCTAAAGTTTCATCAGATTTTTCCAAGACAAGGTCAAATATTTTCCAATGATGGATTTTTAGCCAAAATTGAAGGAGTTAGTCCATGAAAATACGACAAAACCAAGCGGTTGAATTTTTGAATGAGTTTTTACGGCTTTGCTTAGAAAGGCATTCTAAGGTTGTCCATGAAGTTTGATTAGATTTCTCCAAGGGGAGGATGAGATTTTCTCCAACGATGAATTTTTAGCCAAAAATTGAAAGATATAGACCGTGAAAATACGACAAAATATAGCGGTTAAATTTTCACACGATTTTTTGTGGCCATGCTAAGAAAGGGAGTGAAAGGCGGTCTCTCAAGTTTCATCAGATTTCTCTAAGGGTCAAATTTTCTCCAACGATGAACTTTTAGCCAAAATTGAAGCCATTAGCCCATGAAAATATGACAAAATTGATCGGTAAAATTTTTGCATATTTTTTACGGTTATGTTTACAAAGGCATTGTAAGGTTGTCAATAAACTTTCATCAAATTTCTTCAAGGGAAGGGACAGATTTTCTCCAATGATGAATTTTTAGTTAAAATTAAAGGCAAGCCAACAATAATAAGGAAAAACTGAGCCGTTGAATTTTTAAATGATTTTTGGAGGCAATGCTTAGAAAGACAATGCAAGGTTGTCCATTAAGTTTCATTATATTTCTCATAGAGGATGGTCAGATTTCCTCCAACGATAAATTTTTAGCCGAAATTGAAGGCATTAGACCATGAAAATACGACAAAACTGAGTAGTTGAATTTTTGCATATTTTTTTATGGCTATGCTTAGAAAGGCATTGTACGGTTTTCCATGAAATTTGATCAGATTTCTCTAAGGGGAGGGCCATATTTTCTCCAAGGATGAATTTTTAGCGAAAATTGAAGACATTAGACCATGAAAATATGTCATAATTGAGCTGCTAAATTTTTGCATGATTCTTTGCGGTAATGCTTAGAAAGGGAGTAAAAGATTTTCCCTCAAGTTTCATCAGATTTCTCTAAGGGAGGGTCAAATTTTCTCCAATGATAACTTTTTAGCCAAATTTAAAGGCTAATGCCCATGAAAATACGATAAAATTGAGCAGTTGAATTTTTGAATGATTTTTTGCGGGTATGTTTAGAAAGGCATTAGAAGGTTGTCCATGAAGTTTGATCAGATTTCTCCCATGTAAAGGTCAGATTTTCTCCAATGATGAATTTTTAGCCAAAATTGAAGGCATTAGCCCACTAAAATACGACAAAACCGAGCGGTTGAATTTTTGCATGATTTTTTGTGGTTATGCTTAAAAAGGAATTGTAAGGTTATCCATGAAGTTTGATCAGATTTCTCCAAGGGGAGAGTCAGATATTCTCCAACGATGACCACAAAGATACGACAAAATTGAAAGGTGCAATTTTTACATATTTTTTGCGGCCATGCTTTGAAAGGGAGTGAAAGGTTGTCCCCCAAGTTTCATCAGATTTCTCCAAGGAAGGGTCAACTTTTCTCCAATAATGAATTTTTAGCCAAAATTGAAGGCTCTTACATTTAACTGGATTTTATCAAGATAAATTCTCGAAGGGTCAAGCGACAAAAGATGGGCCTTGGGCTCGTCATGAAAATTATTAGGTATGATATTATGAATACTCTGGGATAACAATGGCTCAACTCAGATCCTCCGGGTATTTACTTGGCCAGAACTTGTAAAATACGTACAAGTTAATAATTAAAATAACATAGTTTAAATATTTTTATTCAAATACCAAGTTTTCCTTAACTAGTTATTAAGTGTCCTTACTCAATTAAACCAACACAAACATATAAATCAAGGTGGCCTCAGCCTAAACATCATTGCACATAAAATCAACACAAAATAACATACTTGGGTCTAGGGACCAATTACAAAATATGAGGGATGTTACATCACTGCCCACGAAAATATAGAAAAATCGAGCAGTTGAATTTTTACATTATTTTTTGTGTGTTTATGCTTAGAAAGGCATTGTAAGGTTATCCATGAAGTTTCATCAGATTTCTCCAAGGAAGGGTCAGATTTTCTCCAACGATGAATTTTAAGCCAAAATTGAAAGCATTAGCCTACAAAATACGACAAAACTGAGCGGTTAAATTTTTGAATGATTTTTTATGGCTATACTTAGAAAGGCATTGTAAGGTTGTCCATGAAGTTTCATTAGATTTCTCCATGGGGAGGGCAAAATTTTCTCCAATGATAATTTTTAACAATAATTGAAGGCATTAGCCTATGAAAATATGACAAAACCGAGCGGTTAAATTTTTGAAAAATCTTTTGCTGCTATGCTTTGAAAGGAATTGTAAGTTTGTCTATGAAGTTTGATCAGATTTCTCTAAAAGGAGAGTGGGATTTTCTCCAACGATGAATTTTTAGCCAAAAATTAAAGGCATTAGCCCACGAAAATATGAAAACAATGAGCGGTTCAATTTTTGAATGACTTTTTACGAATATGCTTCAAAAGGTATTGTAAGATTATCTATCATGAAGTTTCATTAGATTTCTCCATGGAGAGGGTCAGATTTTCTCCAACGATGAATTTTTAGCTAAAATTGAAGGCACTAGCCCACCAAAATTTGAAAAAACCGAGCGGTTAAATTTTTGAATATTTTTTGAGGCAATGCTTAGAAAGACGTGGTAAGGTTGTCCATGAAGTTTCATCACATTTCTCCAAGGGGGTTAGATTTTCTCCAATGTTACATTTTTAGTCAAAATTGAAGGCATTAGCCCACAAAAATACGACAAAACCAAGCGGTTCAATTTTTACATGATTTTTTACGGCTATCCTTAGAAAGGCATTGTAAGGTTGCCTATGAAGTTTGATCAAATTTCTCTAAGTGGAGGGTTAGATTTTCTCCAATGATGAAATTTTAGCCCAATTTAAAGGCATTAGCCCACAAAACACGAATAAACTAAGTGATCGAATTTTTGGATGATTTCTTATGGATATTCTTACAAAGGTATTGTACGATTATCCATGAAGTTTCATCAGATTTCTCCTTTTAAAAGGTCAGATTTTCTCCAACTTTAAATTTTTAGCAATAATTGAAAGCATTAGCCTACAAAAACATGATAAAACCGAGTGGTTGAAATTTTGAATGATTTTTTATGGCTATGCTTTAAAAGGCATTATAAGATCATCCATGAAGTTTTATAAGATTTCTCCAATGGGAGGGTCAAATTTTCCCAAACGATGATTTTTAGCCAAAATTGAAGGTCCCACGAAAATATGACAAAACTGAGCAGTGAAATTTTTACATGATTTTTTTCAGCTATGCTTAGAAAAAGGCTTTGTAAGGTTGTACATGAAGTTTGATAAGATTTCTCTAAAGGGGGTCAAATTTTCTCTAACAATGAATTTTTAGTCAAAATTGAAGGCATTAGACCACAAAAATATGACAAAATTGAGCGGCTGAATTTTTGCATCATTTTTTGTGGCCATGCTTAGAAAAGAAGTGAAAGTTTATCCCTAAAGTTTCACAAGATTTCTCTAAGTAAGGCTCAAATTTTCTCCAAAGATGGATTTTTAGCCAAAATTAAAGGCATTAGCACATGAAAATATGAAAAAATCGAGCGGTTGAATTTTTTACCTAAATTTTTACATTTATGCTTAAAAAGGCATTGTAAGTTTGTCTCAGAAGTTTCCTCAGATTTCTCCATTAGCCTACAATAATTTGAAAAAATCGAGTGGTTGAATTTTTGAATGATTTTTTGAGGCAACGCTTAGAAAGACATTGTAAGCTTTCCCATAAAGTTTCATTATATTTCTCTAAGGGGAGGGTCAAATATTTTCCAAAAATTAAAGGCATTAGCCCATTAAAATACGACAAAACCAAGCTGTTAAATTTTTACATGATTTTTTATGACTATGCTTAGAAAGGCATTGTAGGCTTGTCCATGAAGTTTCATCATATTTCTCCATGGAAGGGTAAGATTTTCTCCAATGATGAATTTTTAGCCAAAATTGAAGCCCATGAAAATTCAAAAAAACCAAGCGGTTGAATTTTTGAATGATTTTTTAAGGCAGTGCTTAGAAATACATTGTAAGGTTGTCTATGAAGTTTTGAATGATTTTTTGAATGATTTTTTGAGCGATTGAATTTTTGAATGATTTTTTGAGGCAATGCTTAGAAAGATATTGTAAGGTTCTCCATAAAGTTTCATCACATTTCTCTAAGAGGAGGGTAAGATTTTCACCAACGGAGAATTGTTAACCAAAATTGAAGGCATTAGCACACAAAAATATGACAAAACTGAGCAGTTGAATTTTTACGTGATTTTTTACGGCTATGTTTAGAAAGGCATGGGAAAGGTTGTCCATGAAGTGTGATCAAATTTTCTCCAACGATGAATTTTTAGACAAAATTAAAGGCATTAGACCATGAAAATACGACAAAACTGAATAGTTGAATTTTTGTATGATTTTTTACGACCATGCTTAGAAAAGGAGTGAAATGGTATCCCTCAACTTTCATCAGATTTCTCCAAGGGAGGGTCAAATTTTCTCCAACAATGAATTTTTAACCAAAATTGAAGGCATATTAGCCCATGAAAATACGATAAAACTAAACAGTTGAATTTTTACATGATTTTTTGTGGCCATGCTTAGAAAAGGAATAAGAGCTTGTCCATAAACTTTCATCAAATTTCTTCAAGGGAAGGGGCAAATTTTCTCCAACGATGAATTTTTAACCAAAATTAAAGGCATTTTCACGAAAATATGACAAAACTGAGCGGTTAAATTTTTGCATGATTTTTTACGGCTATTCTTAAAAATGCATTGTAAGGTTCCATGAAGTTTGAATAGATTTCTTAAAGGCGTGGGTCAGATTTTCTCCAACGATGAATTTTTAGTCCAAATTGAAGGCTAATGACCACGAAATTACGATAAAGTTGAGTAGTTGAATTTTCACATGATTTTTTACGGCCATGCTTCAAAAGGGAGTGAAAGGTTGTCCCTCAAGTTTCATCAGATTTCTCTAAGGGAGGGTCAAATTTTCTCAAACAATAAATTTTTAGCCAAAATTGAAGGCATTAACCCATGAAAATATCACAAAATCGAGCGGTTTAATTTTTGCATTTTTTTACGATTGTGCTTGGAAAGGCATTGTAAGGTTGTCTATAAGGTTTCATTAAATTTCTCCAAGGGAAGGGGCAAATTTTCTCCAACGATGAATTTTTAGTCAAAATTAAAGGCTAGCCAATGAAAATACTACAAAACCCAGAGGTTGAATTTTTCATGATTTTTTAAGTCATGCTCAGAAAAGGAATGAAAGGTTATCCTTCAAGTTTCATAAGATTTGTCCAAGAGAGGGTCTGATTTTCTCTGTTGATGATTTTTTAGGCAAATTTTAAGGCATAGCCCACCAAAATTCGAAAAAATCAAGCGGTTGAATTTTTGAATAATTTTTTGAGGCAATGCTTAGAAAGACATTATAAGGTTCTCCATTAAGTTTTATCACATTTCTCTAAGGGGGTTAGATTTTCTCCAACAATAAATTTTTAGCCAAAATTAAAGGCATTAGCCCATAAAAATACGACAAAATCGAGTGATTGAATTTTTGCATGATTTTTTGCGGTTATGCTTAGAGGGCATTATAAGCTTGTGTATGAAGTTACATCAAATTTCTTCAAGGGAAGGGGTAGATTTTCTCCGAAGGAGAATTTTTAGCAAAAATTGAAGGCATTATCCCACAAAAATATGGCAGAACTGAACGGTTTAATTTTTGCATGATTTTTTATGGCTGTGCTTAGAAAGGCATTGTAAGGTTGTCCATGAAGTTTGATCAGATTTGTCTATAGGAAGGTTCATATTTTCTCCAACGATAAATTTTTAGCCAAAATTGAAGGATGTAGAACATGAAAATACAACAAAAAATATCGGTTAAATTTTGCATGATTTTTTACGGTCATGCTAAGAAAGGGAATGAAAGGTTGTCCATTAAGTTTCATGAGATTTCTCTAAGGGAAGGTCAGATTCTCTCCAACGATGAATTTTTAGGCAAAATTGAAGCCAATAGCCCATGAATATATGACAAAATTGATCGGTAATATTTTTGCATAATTTTTTACAGTTATGTTTAGAAAGGCATTGTAAGGTTGTCAATGAACTTTCATCTAATTTCTTCAAGGAAAGGGGTACATTTTCCCCAATGATGAATTTTTAGTTAAAATTGAAGGCATAAGCCAATAAAAATTCGAAAAAATTGAGCGGTTGAATTTTTTAATATTTTTTGCGGCTATGCTTTGAATTGCATTGTAAGGTTGTCCATGAAATTTGATTACATTTCTCCAAGGGGGGTCTTATATTCTTTAACGATGAATTTTTAGCCAAAATTAAAGGCATTAGCCCACAAAAATTCCAAAAAAACTGAGTGGTTGAATTTATGAATAAGTTTTTGAGGAAATGCTTAGAAAGATATTGTAAGGTTGTCCATGAAGTTTCATCACATTTCTCCAAAGGGAGGATCAGATTTTCTCCAACGATAAATTTTTAGCCAAAATTGAAGGCAGCCCATAAAAATATGATAAAATCGAGCGATTGAATTTTTGAATGATTTTTTACAGCTATGCTTAGAAAGGAATTTGTAATGTTGTCCATAAAGTTTGATCAGATTTCTCCAAGGGGAGGGTCAGATTTTCTTCAATGATAAATTTTTACCTAAAATTGAAGGCATTAGCCCACGAAAATATGAAAATTAAGCGGTTGAATTTTTGCATGATTTTTTCTGGTTATGCTTAGAAAGGCATTGTATGGTTGTCCATGAAGTTTCATCAAATTTCTCCCAGGGAAGCGGCAGATTTTCTCCAACAATGAATTTTTAGCCAAAATTGAAGGCATGAAAATACGACAAAACTAAGCAGTTTAATTTTTACATAATTTTTTATAGCTATGCTAAGAAGGGCATTGTAAGGTTGTCAATGAAGTTTGAAGAGATTTCTCCAAGAGGAGGGTGAGATTTTCTTGAACGTAGAATTTTTACCCATAATTGACGGTATTTGCCCACGCAAATACGATAAAACTAAGCGGTTGAATTTTTACATGATTTTTTGTTGTCATGCTTAGAAAGTAAGTTAAGCTTATCCCTAAAGTTTCATCTGATTTTTCCAAGGCAGGGTTAGATATTTTCCAATGATCAATTTTTAGCCAAAATTGAAGGCGTTAGTCAACGAAAATATGACAAAATCGAGGGGTTGAATTTTTGAATGAGTTTTTACAGCTATGCTTAGAAAGGCATTCTAAGGTTGTCTATGAAATTTCATCAGATTTCTCCATAGGGAGGGTCAGATTTTCTCCAATGATAAACTTTTAGCCAAAATTGAAAGCATTAGCCCACGAAAATATGACAAAACTAAGCGGTTGAATTTTTACATGGTTTTTTGTGGTCATGCTAAGAAACGTAACATAAGGTTGTCCTTGAAGTTTCATTAAATATTTCTAAGGAAATAGACATATTTTCTCTAACAATTAATTTTTAGCAAAATTGATGGCATTAGCCCATGAAAATATGACAAAACTGAGCGATTAAATTTTTGCAAGATTTTTTATGACTATCCTTACATGGGCATTGTAAGGTTTTCCATGGAGTTTCATCAGATTTCTTCAAAGGGAGGGTCAGATTTTCTCTAACGAAGAATTTTTAGTCAAAATTGAAGGCATTAGCAAATGAACCGTTGAAAAATCCGAGCGGTTGAATTTTAGAATGATTTTTTACAGCTATACTTAGAAAGATATTATAAGGTTGTCCATGAAGTTTCATCACATTTCTCAAAGCGGAGGGTCAGATGTTCTCCAACGATAATTTTTTCACCAAAATTGAAGGTATTATACCCACGAAAATATGTCAAAATGGAGTGGTTGATTTTTTGCATGAATTTTTGCTGCCATGCTTCCAAAGGCCTTGTACGATTGTCCTTGAAGTTTCATCATATTTCTCCAAGAGGTGGGGCAAATTTTCTCTAAAGATGAATTTTTAACCAAATTTAAAGGCTAATGGTGATGAAAATATGACAAAGCTGGGTGGTTAAATTTTTGCATGATTTTTTATGACCATGTTTAGAAAGGCATTCTAAGGTTGTCCCTAAAGTTGAATCAGATTTCTCCATGGGAAGGGGCCGATTTTCTCCACTGATGAATTTTTAGCCGCATTTGAAGGCTAATGTCCATAAAGATATGACAAAACCTAGTTGTTACATTTTTGCATAATTTTTTGTGGTCATGCTTAGAAAGGCTTTATAAGGTTGTGCCTAAAGTTTAATCTGATTTCTCCAAGGGAAGGAGCAGATTTTCTTCAACAATGAATTTTTGCCTAGAAAAATATGATAAAAAAACGGTTAAATTTTTTCATGTTTTTATATGGCCATACTTAGAAAGACATTGTAAGGTTGTCTTTAAAGTTTCATCAGATTACTTCATGGGAAAGAGTAGATTTCTATCAGAGATGATTATTTAGCTGAATTTAAAAGCTAAAAGCCCATGAAAATATAACAAATCTGAGTGGTTGAATTTGTCATGATTTTTTATAGCAATGCTTAGAAAGACATTTTAAGGTTATCCCTAAAGTTTCATTAGATTTCTCTAAGGGAAATGACAGATTTTCTCCAATGATGAATTTTTAGCAAAATTTAAAGGCTGATAAAATCAAGCGGTTAAATTTTTGTATGATGTTTTATGACTATGCTTTGAAAGGAATTGTAAGGTTGTCCTTGAAGTTTGATTATATTTCCCTCCAATGATAAATTTTTAGTAAAATTTGAAGGCTAATTCCTATGAAAATTTGACTAAACCAAGCAGCTGAATTTTCATATGATTTTTTACGGCATGCTTAGAAAGGCATTGTAGGGCTGTGCCTGAAGTTTCATCATATTTCTCTAAGGAAAGGGGTAGATTTTATCCTACGAAATCCTAAACCCTAAATCCTAAGTCCTAAACCCTAAACCATAAACCCTGGACCCTAAACCCTAAACCCTGAGCCTTGAACATTGAACCCTCTAACCTATACCCTAACCCATGAACATTAAATCCTATACCCTAAACCCTAAACCCTAAACCATGAACCCTAAACCCTGAACCCTGAACCTTGAACCCTAAACCCTAAACTCTGGACCTTGAACCCCAAACCCTAAACCCACATATGACAAAACTGAGCGGTTGAATTTTGTCATGATTTTTTATGGCCATGTTTAGAAAGTTATTGTAAGGTTATCCCCAAAGTTTCATTAGTTTTCTCTAAGGGAAGTGGTAGATTTTTCTAAAACAATGATATTTAGTGTAAAATCCCAATAATTGAAAAATGGTATCCAGAGCTCAAATTTTTGCATTTTTTTTTTGTAGAAATGCTTAGAAACACACCATTTTCTTGTTCTCAAAATTTCATAATATTTCTCCAACGATGAATTTTTAGCCAAATTTGAAGGCTAATGCCCACGAAAATATAATAAAACTGAGCGGTTAAATTTTTACATGATTTTTTACGGCTATGCTTAGAAAGGAATTGTAAGGTTGTCCTAAAAGTTTCATCAGATTTCTCTAAAGGAAGGGGCAGATTTCTTCATCGATGAATTTTTAGCAAAATTTAAAGACTAATGCCCCAAAAATATGACAAATCTGAGCGGTTGAATTTGTGTATGATTTTCTATGCCCACGCTTAGAAAAACATTGTAAGGTTGTCCATAAATTTTTAATAGCAGTCACTAGCCCTGCCTTTGGCATCCCCCTCCTTACGGTTAAGGTAACGACTTCGAGCATGGCCAGCTCCCATAGTGTGACGGGCGGTGTGTACAAGGCCCGGGAACGAATTCACATCGTATGGCTGACCGGATTTCTAAACTAAAGGGAGAGATTTTTCTAAACTAAAAATTTTTTGTGTAAAATCCCAGCCAAAGGAAGATAGTACCCATAGCTCAATTTTTTACATGGATTTTTGCAACAATGCTTAAAAACACGCTATCTTATCTTACTTGAATGCTAATGCCCATGAAAAATATGGAAAATTGAGCGGTTAAACTTTTACATGTTCTTTCTCACCCATGCTTAAAAAGTCATTGTACGGCGTTCGTTGTCTCTAAAGTTTCATCAAATTTTTCTAAGGGAATGGACAGATTTTCTCCAACGATGAATTTTTAGCCAAATTTGAAGGGTACTGCCCATGAAAATTTGACAAAATTGTGCATTTTAATTTTTGAATATTTTTTGCGACCATACTTAAAAAGGAATTATAAGGTTGTCCCTAAAGTTTCATTAGATTTCTCCAAGGGAAGGGGCAGATTTTCTCCAACGATGAATTTTTAGCCAAATTTAAAGACTAATGCCTATGAAAATTTGCCAAAACCATACATTGGGGTTTTTGCATGATTTTTTATGACCATGCTTAGAAAGGCATTATAAGGTTGTCGCTGAAGTTTCATCAGATTTTTCTAAGGGAAGGGGCAGATTTTCTCCAACGATGAATTTTTAGCCAAATTTGAAGGCTAATGCCCATGAAAAAATGAAAAAAACTGAGTGGTTAAATTTTACATGATTTTTTACGGTCATGCTAAGAAAGGCATTGTAAGGTTGTCCCTAAAGTTTCATCAGATTTCTCTGAGGGAATGCCTAGATTATTTCCAACGATGAACTATTAGCCAAACACGAAAATATGACAAAATCGAGCGGTTGAATTTTTTCTTGATTTTATACGACCATGCTTAGAAACACATTATAAGGTTGTCCCTGAAGTTTCATCACATTACTCTAAGGAAAGCGGCGAAGTTTTTCCAATGATGAATTTTTAGCCAAATTTGAAGGCGTGTATACTAAAATTCAACAAAACTCAAAACTCGAAACCCTAAAGCCTAAATCCAAAATTCAAAACTTGAAACCCCAAATCTAAATCCCCAACCCCAATCCATAAACCTAAAACCCAAACATGAAATCCCTAACCATAAACATTAAACCCTAAACACCAAACATAAAATATGTTCTGCTCCGAAACCGGGGTCCTAGAGTACTGGGGTCTATAGGAAAAGACCCTGACCGGGTCCCAGAGTATATGCTTAACGGGGTTATTGAATTGGACGGTCTCTGGACTATACCATGGTTCCTTAAGCTCCTCATACCGGCCTATCGCGTTAGGGGGCGAAAGGGGGTGGTACCTGCAAAGACACTTCGACGATCAAGTCAGTCTGGATTCTAATATTGGAGCTATATCGGCTTTAAAAAATGGGTACTAGAGAGCTTGTCATTTATAAGTGTGTTTTTGGTTTTTATAGCAAGGGAGTGTCATTGTAGTGCCTTGTTCTATGTGCTAGATCTGATCTATACATGTGATCTTCTTGCAGGCGACTACCAGTATAGGCTACTATACCCTCTTATGACTCCGGTCATTTGGCCACTGAGGGGCTATAACACCAGTTATACGTAGCAGTAGCTTAGCCAGTGTGACTAGATCAGGACGATGTGTCATCCTATTAGGGGTCCACACTGGACAAGGTAGGGCCATGGACTAGCTCTAATCCACTACTTCAGGGGATGGGTATCGACCCTGGATCAAAATCCAAAACCTAAAACCCCAACGCCCAAACCTTATACCTCAAACGTGAAACCTGAAACCCCTAAACCTAAAAACTAAAACGTAAATCCAAAATCCAAAGCGCTTTACCTCAAACCCCATTCCCTAGTCCCGAAACCCTTGACCTAAAACCTAAAACCTTAAAACATAACCCCAGACACAAACCCCAAACCCTAAACCTGAAACCATAACCCCTAAACCTAAAACCTAAATCTCAAAACCTGACAGCCCAAAGCCCTAACTTAAAAATCAAAACCTAAAACCCTAAACCCCACACTTAAACCCAAACCCTAAACTATCAACCCAAAAACCAAAAGCCTAAAGCTTGACCCTGAAACTTGAAGCCTTAACCCTAAACCCCAACCCCTAAATCCCAAACCCTTAACTCTAAACCACAAATCCCAAACCCTAAACCCCAAACCCAAAACTCGAAACCCAAATGCCAAACCCCCAACCCTAAACCCTAGACCTTAAACCCTTAACATTGAAACCCTAATCCCCCTCACCCAAATCCCAAACTCCAAATCTTAAATCCCAAACCTTAAACCCTAAACATCAAACCTAAAACTTGAAACTTGAAACCCTAAGTCCCAAACCCTTAACCCAAAATCTAAAATTCTAAACCATAAACTCCAAACTCCAAACCCTAAACTACTATTTATGATTAAACTATTAAAGTAAGTTTGTTATTATATTAAACATGTGACATCTTGTGACTTTATCTGTAGTTAGTATGCTAAATTGGTGTTGATATACTTATATTTTGTTCTAAACTAATTAGTTGATAATCTTAAGTATATTTTATTAAAATGTCTTGGGTTTCTGATGTAATAAATAACTTGAAGGCATGACATATAAGTCAATGCTCCATAAATTTTAATAGTTGAAACTAAACTCAAAAGACATTTTAACATTTTGTATTTATTGGTTTGATTTATTTGTTAATGTTAAGTTAAATAGGAAAAACCTTTCTTGTGTTTGTTTTTCTAACTACAAACCATGACACAAAGTTCTTGTTTATTATTAATTAATTTACTCCTTTGATCACTAGTATATTCTGTGATATTTTTATTAAGAAATTAATAATGAAAGTTGAGTTACTCGTGTTTGTTCTCTCAAAGGAATTTTTACTTAGACGGTAATAACAAAAAATTTCACTATTTAGTTTTACTCAATATTTTACAAATTCAACTAGAGATTGAATTGGTCATGTCATTGGTCGCGGTTTAATGGTTGAGAATGTTAATTAAGTAATACAATAAAAAATAATTTTTAATAAAATCATATTTTTCAAAAAATTTATAAATAAGGTTTAGGATTTAGGTTTTAAGGTTGTTTAGGGAATAAAGTTGTTTAGAGTTTTGGGACTAGGACGGTTAAGGCTTAGAGTTAAGAGTCTGGGTTTGATTAAGGTTTGGTAAAGGATCAATCTATTATCCATTTATCTGTTGCCAATTACAAGGTACCAACTTATACATGCTAACTGCAACCTGCTACCTGCTACTTACAACCTACAACCTGTTACCTACAACTTGCTGTCGTTACCTGCTACTTGCTACCTGTTACCTACTACATGCTACCTATTACCTGCAACCTACAACCTGTAACCTAATACCTGCTACCAGCTACTTTCTACCTACTACCTGCAACCTGTAAACATTACTACAAAAAACCATACAAAAAATTCAAGCTCCGCGTACCATTTTCCATTTATTAGGATTTTACACTAATTATCTTTGTTTACGAAAACTCTACCCCTTCTGTTGGAGAAAACTAATCAAAATTTGCCTAACAGTGGCTTTCTAAGCATGGCAAAAAAATTATGAAAAATTCAACCATTCAGTTTTGTCATATTTTTCGTAGGCATACACGTTAAATTTGACTAAAAATTTAAAATTTAGAAAATTATAAAACTTAGACAAAACCTAGCGGTTGAATTTTGCATATTTTTTGTGGTCATGCTTTGAATGGCATTATAAGGTTATCCCTGAAGTTTCATCAGATATATCTAAGGGAAGGGGCATATTTTCTCCAAAGATGAATTTTTACCCAAATTTGAAGGCTAATACCAACAAAAATATGAAAAAACCAAGCAGTTAAATTTTTGTATAATTTTATGCAGCCATACTTAGAAAGACATTGTAAGGCTGTCCTTGAAGTTTCATCAGATGTCTCATAGGGAATGGGCAGATTTTCTCAACCGATGAATTTTTTGCCAAATTTAGAGGCTTATGCCCCCGAAAATATGAAAAAACTGAGTGATTGAATTTTTACATGATTTTATGCAGTCATACTTAGAAAGGCATTGTAACATTGTCCTTGAAGTTTCATCAGATTTCTCTAAGGGAATGGGTAGATTTTATCCAACAATGACTTTTTAGCCAAATGTGAAGGCTATTGCCCACGAAAATATTACAAAATTCGGCAGTTGAATTTTTGTATGATTTTTTACTACCATGCTTAGAAAGACATTGTAAGGTTTCCCCTGAAATTTCATAAGATTTCTCCAAGGGATGAGGCAAATTTTCTTTAACAATGCATTTTTGCCCAAATTTGAAGGCTCATACACCTGAAAATATAACAAAACCGAGCGGTTGAGTTTTTGTATGAATTTTTTTACGGCTATGGTTATAAAGACATTGTAATGTTGTCCCTAGAGTTTCATTTGATTTACATAAGGGAATAGGAAATTCTCTCAAACGATGAATTTTTAGCCAAATATGAATGCTAAGGCTCACGAATATATGAAAAAAAATCGAGTAGCTGAACTTTTGCATGATTTTTTACAACCAAGTTTAGAAAGGCATTGTTAGGTTATCCTTGAAGTTTCATAAGATTTCTCCAAGGGAAAGGGGCATATATTTTTCCAATGATGAACTTTTAGCCAAATTTGAATTTTTACATCTTTTTCATGGCCGTGCTTAGAAACCCTTTGTAATGTTGTCCCTGAAGTTTCATCAAATTTCTCCTAGAGATTGGGGAGATTTTCACCCACGAAAAAATGACAAAACCAGGTGGTTGAGTTTTATATGAATTTTTATGGCCATGCTTAGAAAGACATTGTAAGGTTTCCCATGAAGTTTCATTAGATTTCTCCAAGGGATGTGACAGATTTTCTCCATTGAAGAGTAATTCCCATGAAAATAACAAAACTGAGTAGTTGAATTTTTGCATAATTTTTTATGACCATGATAAGAAAGGCATTGTAAGGTTGTTCCTGAACTCTCATCAGATTTCTCTAAGGGATGTGGCAGATTTTCTCCAACGATAAATTTTTAGCCAAATTTAATAGCTAATGCCCACAAAAATATGACAAAACTGGGCTGTTGAATTTTTGCATGATTTTTTGTAGCCATCGTTAGAAAGACATTGTAAGGTTATCCTTGAAGTTTCATCAGATTTCTCCAAAGGAAAGGCCAAATTTTCTCCAACGATGAATTTTTAGCCAAATTTAAAGGCTAATACCTACAAAAATATGGCAAATCGGGCGGTTGAATTTTTACATAATTTTTTATAACCATGCTTAGAAAGACATTGTTAGGTTGTCCTTGAAGTTTCATCAGATCTCTCCAAAGAAGGGGGCATATTTTCTATAATGATAAATTTTTAGCCAAATTTGAAGACTAATACACATGAAAATATGAGAAAACTAAGCGGTAGATATTTGGAATGATTTTTTAGGATGTGATTAGAAAGACATTGTAATGTTCTCCCTCAAGTTTCACCAAAATTTTCCAAATATCATATTTTAAGGCAGCCCATGAAAATATGATAAAACTGAGCAGTTGAAATTTTTAATATTTTTTACGGTTATGCTAAGAATGGCATTGTAAGCTTGTCCCTGAAGTTTCATTAGATTTTTCTAAGGGAAAGGGTAAATTTTCTTCAACGATGAATTTTTTCCTACATTTGAAGGCTAGTGCCCATGTAAATATGACAAAACTGAGTGGTTGAATTTTTGCATGTCTTTTGAGGCCATGCTTAGAATGGATTATAAGGTTATCCATAAAACTTCATGAGATTTCTCTAAAGGAATGAGTAGATTTTCTCAAATGATTTTTTAGCCAAATTTAAAGGCTAATGCCTATGAAAATATGATAAAACCAAGCTATTAAATTTTTGCATGATTCGGCCAGGCTTTAAAAGGCATTGTAAGGTTGTCCTTAAAATTTCATCAGATTTCTCTAAGGGAATGGGCAGATTATCTCCAATGGTGAATTTTTAGCCAAATTTGAAGGCTAACGCCTACCAAAATATGACAAAACTGAGTTGTTAAATTTTTACATCATTTTTTACGGTCATGCTTAGAAAGGCATTGTAAGGTTGTCCCTAAGTTTTATCAAATTTCTCAGAAGCAATGCCCAGATTATTTCCAACAATGAAATATTAGTCAAATTTAAAAGCTAATGCCCATGAAAATATGATAAAACTGGGTGGTTAAATTTTTGCATGATTTCATTTGGCTATGCTTAGAAAGGCATTGTTGGGTTGTCCATAAAGTTTCATTAGATTTCTCTCAGTGAATGGTAAGATTTTCTCTAACGATTAATTTTTAACCAAATTTATAGGCTAATGCCCACAAAAATATGACAAAACCAAACAGTTGAATTCTTGTATATTTTTTGCAGCCATGCTTAGAATGACATTGTAAAGTTGTCCCTGATGTTTCATCATATTTCCCCAAGGGAAGGGGTAGATTTTCTCCAATGATGAGTTTTTAGCCAAATTTGAAGGCTAGTGCCAACTAAAATTCGACAAAATTAGAAACTCAAAACCTTAAAGCCTAAATCCAAAATTTAAAACTTGAAACCCCAAACCTAAATCCCTAACCCCAATCCATAAACCTGAAACCCAAACGTCAAATCTCTAACCTTAAACCCTAAACCCTAAACACCAAACTTGAAATCCAAAACCCAAAACCCCATTGCCCAAACCTCATACCCTAAACGTAAAAACCCAAAACCCCTAAACTTGAAAATTGAAACCTGAACCCGAAATCTAAAGCGCTTAACCTCAGTCCCCAGTCCCCAGTCCCCAGTCCCAAAAACCAAAACCCTTGACCTAAAACTTGAAACCTAAAGCCTCGAAAGATAACCCGAGACCCAAACATGACACCATTTACCCTAAACCTAAAACCTAAATCTCAAAACCCAAAACCAAAACCCTAAAGCTCGACCCTAAAACCCTGAAGCCTTAACCCTAAACCCCAACCCCTAAATTCCAAACCCTTAACCCTAAACCCTAAATCCAAAACCTCAAACCCCCAAATCCTAAACCCCAACCCCTAAATCCCAAACCCAAAACCTAATTGCCAAATGCCAAACCCTAAACCCTAGACCTTAAACCCTCAACATTGAAACCCTAAGCCCCCTCACCCAAATCCCAAACTCCAAATCTTAAATCCCAAACCTTAAACCCTAAACATGAAATCTAAAACCTGAAACTTGAAACCCCAAGTCCCAAACCCCTAACACAAAATCTAAAACCCTAAACCCTAAACCATAAACTCCAAACCCCAAACCCAAAACTACTATTTATGATTAAACTATTAAAGTTAGTTTGTTATTATATTAAACCTGTGATATCTTATGACTTTAACTATAGTTAGTATGCCAAATTGGTGTTGATATGCTTAGATTTTTTTCTAAACTAATTAGTTGATAATCTTAAGTATATTTTATTAAAATGTCTTGGGTTTTTTATGCTATAAATAACTTGAAGGCTTGACATATAAGTCATCGCTCCATAAATTTTAATAGTTGAAACTAAACTCAAAAGACATTTTAACATCTCTTATTTATTGGTTTGATTTATTTGTTGATATTAAGTTTAATAGGAAAAACCTTTCTTGTGTTTGTTTTTCTAACTTCAAACCATGACACAAAGTTCTTGTTTATTATTAATTAATTTACTCCTTTGATCACTAGTATATTTTATGATATTTTTATTATGAAATTAATAGTGAAAGTTGAGTTACTCGTGCTTGTTCTCTCAAAGGAATTTTTACTTAGACGGTAATAACAAAAAATTTCACTATTTAGTTTTACTCAATATTTTACAAACTCAACTAGTGATTGAATTGGTCATGTCATTGATCGTGGTTTAATGGTTGAGAGTGTTAATAAAGTAATACAATAAAAAATATTTTTTAATAAAATCATATTTTTCAAAAAATTTATAAATAAGGTTTAGGATTTAGGTTTTAAGGTTTTTTAGAGAATACGGTTGTTTAGAGGTTTGGGACTAGGATGGTTAGGGCTTAAAGTTGGGGTTCCAGATTCGATCAGGGTTTGGCAAAGGATCAAGGTACCTGTTACCTTGACTTTCAAATTCATCTATTATCCACGTATATATTGCTAATTACAAGGTACCAACTGGTACCTGCTACCTGTAATCTCCAACCTGCTACCTGCTACTTGCAACCTACTACCTGTAACTTGTTACCTGCAACCTGCTACCTGTTACCTGTTACCTATTACCTGCTACCTGTTACCTGCTACTTGTAACCTACAACCTAATACCTGTTACCTGCTACCAGCTACTTGCTACCTACTACCTGCTATCTGTAACCTGTAAACATTTCTACAAAAAACCACGTAAAAGATTCAAGTTTCGAATACAATTATTTATTTACTGGGATTTTACACTAAATATCTTTGTTTAAGAAAACTCTGCCCCTTCTCTTAGAGAAAACTAATCAAACTTTGCCTTACAATGACTTTCTAAGATGACAAAAAAATAACAATTCAACCATTTGGTTCAGTCATATTTTTCATGGGCATACACTTTAAATTTGACTAAAAATCTATCGTTTAGGAAAATTATAAAAGTAACGAAAAAACCTAGCATTTGAATTTTTGCATATTTTTTGTAGTCATGCTTTCAATGGAATTATAAGATTATCCCTGAAGTTTCATCAGATTTCTCTAAGGGCAGGGACAAATTTTCTCCAAAGATGAATTTTTACCTAATTATAAAGGCTAATGCTAACGAAAATATGAAAAAAATTAAGCAGTTAAATTTTTGTATGGTTTAGGGATGGGACAGTTAAATTTTCATTAGATGTCTCTAAGGGATAGGGTAGATTTTCTCTAACAATGATTTTTTGGTCAAATTTAGAGGCTATTGCCCCCCGAAAATATGACCAAACCGAGCGATTAAATTTTTGTATGATTTTATGTGGCCAAGCTTCGAAAGGAATTATAACATTATCCTTAGAGTTTCATCAGATTTCTCTAAGGGAATGGACAGATTTTTTCCAACAATGAATTTTTAGCCAAATGTAAAGGCTATTGCCCATGAAAATATTAGAAAATTGGGTGGTTGAATTTTTGTATGACTTTTTACGGCTATGCTTAGAAAGACATTGTAAGGTTACCCCTGAAATTTCATGAGATTTCTCTAAGGGATAAGCAAATTTTCTATAACGATGAATTATTTCCCAAATTTGAAGGCTCATGCCCACAAAAATATGACAAAATTAAGTGGTTCAGTTTTTGCATGTTTTTTTACGGCTATGGTTAGAAAGACATTATAATGTTGTCCCTAAAGTTTCATTTAATTTACACAAGGGAATAGATAATTCTCTCCAACGGTAAATTTTTAGCCAAATATGAATGTTAAGGCTCACGAATATATGAAAAAATTGAGTGGCTGAACTTTTGCATGATTTTTTGGGGCCAAGATTAGAAAGCCATTGTAAGGTTGTCCTTAAAGTTTCATAAGATTTCTCCAAGGGAATGGGCATATTTTTTCCAATGATGAATTTTTAGCCAAATTTGAAGGCTAGTACCTATGAAAATATAATAAAACAGAGCGGTTGAATTTTTATATCTTTTTGACAGCAATATGCTTAGAAACCCTTTGTAATGTTGTCCTTGAAGTTTCATCAGATTCTCCAAGAGAAGAGCAGATTTTCACCAATGAAAAGATGACAAAATCGGATGGTTAAGTTTTGTATTATTTTTTACGGCCATGCTTAAAGTTGTATGGTTAGGGCTTAAAGTTGGGGTTCCGGGGTTTGATTGGGGTTTGGTAAAGAATTAGTGTACCTGTTACCTTGACTTTTAAATTCATCTATTATCTACTTATCTGTTACCAATTATAAGGTACCAACTGGTACCTACAACCTGTAACCTGCTACCTATTACCTCCAACTTGTAACCTGCTACTTGCTACCTGCTACCTATTACCTGTTGCCTACTACTTGCTACCTGTTACCTATTACCTGTTGCCTGCTACTTGCTACCTGTTACCTGTTACCTTCTACCTGTTACCTGTTACCTTCTACCTGTTACCTGCTACCTGTTACCTGTTACCTTCTACCTGCTACCTGCTACTTGTTACCTGTTACCTGCTACCTGTTACCTGTTACCTGCTATCTGCTACCTGTTACCTGTTACCTGTTACCTGTTACCTACTACCTGTTACTTATTACCTGTTACCTGTTACCTGTTACCTACTACCTGCTACCTGTTGCCTGTTACCTATTACCTGTTACCTGCTACCTGTTACCTGTTACCTGCTACCTACTACCTTCTACCTGTTACCTGTTACCTGCTACCTGCTACCTGTTACCTGCTACCTGTTACCTGCTACCTGCTACCTGCTACATGTTACCTGCTACCTGCTACCTGTTACCTACTACCTACTACCTGCTACCTGTTACCTACTACCTGCTACCTATTACTTGTTACCTGCTACCTGCTACCTGTTACCTGCTACCTGCTACCTGCTACCTGCTACCTGTTACCTGTTACCTGTTACCTGTTACCTGTTACCTGTTACCTGCTACCTGCTACCTGCTACCTGTTACCTACTACCTGCTACCTGCTACCTGTTACCTGCTACCTGCTACCTACTACCTGTTACCTGCTACCTGTTACCTGTTACCTGCTACCTGCTACCTACTACCTGTTACCTGTTACCTGTTACCTGCTACCTGCTACCTGCTACCTGCTACCTGTTACTTGTTACCTGATACCTGCTACCTGTTACCTGCTACCTCCAACCTGCAACCTAATACCTTCTACCTGCTACAAGCTACTAGCTACCTACTAACTGCAACCTGCTACTTGCTACCTACTACTTGTAACTTGCAACCTATAACCTGTTACCTGTTACCTGCTACCTGCTACCTGTTACCTGTTACCTGCTACCTGCTACCTGTTACCTACTACCTACTACCTGTTACTTGTTACCTACTACCTGCTACCTGTTACTTGTTACCTGCTACCTGCTACCTGTTACCTGCTACCTGCTACCTGCTACCTGTTACCTGCTACCTGTTACCTATTACCTGTTACCTGTTACCTGTTACCTGCTACCTGCTACCTGCTACCTATTACCTGTTACCTGTTACCTGCTACCTGCTACCAACTACCTGTTACCTTCTACCTGTTACTTGTTACCTTATACCTGCTACCTGTTACCTGCTACCTCCAACCTGCAACCTAATACCCTCTACCTGCTACAAGCTACTAGCTACCTACTAACTGCAACCTGCTACCTACTACTTGTAACTTGCAACCTGTAAACATTACTACAAAAAACCACACAAAAAATTCATGCTTCGGGTACCATTTTTCATTTATTGGGATTTTACACTAAATATCTTTGTTTAAGAAAACTTTGCCCCTTCTCTTTGAGAAAACTAATCAAACTTTGCCTTACAATAGCTTTTTAAGCATGGCCAAAAAAATTATGAAAAATTTAACCATTGAATTTTGTCATATTTTTTGTGGGCATACACTTTGAATTTGACTAAAAATTAACCGTTTCAAAAAATTTAAAAACTTATGACAAAACTAATCAGTTGAAATTTTGCATATTTTTTACGGTCATGCTTAGAATGGCATTATAGGATTATCCCTAAGTTTCGTCAGATTTTTCCGAGGCAAATGGTAGATTTTCCACAAAGATGAACTTTTAGCTAATTTTCATGGCTAATGCCCATGAAAATTTGACAAAACCAAGCGGTTAAATATTTGCATGATGTTTTACAGCCATGCTTAGAAAGGCGTGTTAGGGTTGTCCCTGATGTTTCATCAGATTTCTCCAAGGGAAGAGGCACATTTTCTCCTATAATGAATATTTAGCTAAATTTAAAGGTTAATGCCTAAAAAAATATGACAAAACTGAGTGGTTGAATGTTTGCATGATTTTTTACGGCCATGCTTTCAAAAGGGTTGTAGGGTGAGTCCAGAAGTTTTATCAGATTTCTCTAAAGGTATTAGCATATTTTCTCCAATGATAAAGTTTTAACAAAACTTGAAAGCATGCCCATGAAAATATGACAAATCGAGAGGTTGAATTTTAGCATGATTTTCTGCGGTCATGCTTAGAAATGCAATGTAGGGTTGTCTCTGAAGTGTCATTAGATTTCTCTAAGGGAAGGGGCAGATTTTCTCCAACGATGAATTTTTTGCTAAATTTGAAAGTTAAAGCCCACAAAAATTTGATAAAACCAAACAGTTGAATATTTGGATGATTTTTTACGGCCATTCTTAGAAAGGTGTTGTAGGGTTGTCCCTGAAATGTCATTAGATTTCTCTAAGGGAAAGGGTAGCTTTTCTCCAACGTTGGATTTTTAGCCAAATTTGAAGGCTAATGCCCATGAAAATATGACAAAATTGAGTGGTTAAGTTTTTGCATGATTTTTATGGTCAAAAAGGCATTCTAGGGTTGTCCCTGAAGTTTCATGAGATTTCTGCATGGGAAGGCACAGGTTTTCACCAAGAATGACTTTTTAGCCAAATTTGAAGGTTAATTACCCATGAAAATATGACAAAACCAAGCGAGTGAATTTTTGCGTGATATTTTACAGCATTCTAAGAAAGGCCTTGTAGGGTTATCCTTGAAGTTTCATCAGATTTCTCCAAGGGAAGGGGCAGATTTTCTCCACCAATGAATTTTTAGCTAAATTTGAAAGCTAATGCCCTATAAAAATATCACAAAACTGAGCGGTTTCATATTTGCAAGATCTTTTGCGGCCATGCTTAGAAAGGAGTTATAGGGTTGTCCCTGAAGTTTCATTAGATTTCTCTACAAGAAAGGTGAATTTTCTCCAACGATGAATTTTTAGCCCAATTTGAAGTCTAATGCCCACGAAAATATAAAAAATCGAGAACCTAAATATTTGCATGAATTTTTGCGACCATGCATAGAAATGGATTGTAGGGCTATCCCAAAACTTTTATAAAATTTCTCTTATGGAAAGGGCAGAGTTTCTGCAACGATGAATTTTTAGCCCAATTTAAAAGATTATGCCCACGAAAATATGACAAAACTAAACAGTTGAATATTTGCATGATTTTTTATAGCAATGCTTAGAAAGGCTTTGTATGCTTATAAAGGATGGGAAAAATATCTCCAACGGTTGATTTTTAGCCCAATTTAAAGGCTAATGCCTACAAAAATCTAATAAAACTGAGTGATTAAATATTTTCATGATTTTTGAAAGCTATGGATAGAAATACATTATAGGGTTGCCCTTTAAGTTTCATCAGATTTCTTTAAGGGAAATGGCAGATTTTCACTAAGGATGAATTTTTAGTCAAATTTAAAGACTAATACCCATGAAAATATGACAAAACCGAGCATATGAGTATTTGCATAATTTTTTATGGCCATGCATAGAAGGGTATTCTAGGGTTATCCCTGAAGTTTCATTTGATTGATCTAAGGGAAGGGGCAAATTTTCAACAACGATGAAATGTTAGCCAAATTTGAAGGCTAATGCCCATGAAAACATGATAAAGATGAGCGGTTGAATTTTTGCATAATTTTTTGTAGCCATGTATAGAAAGGCATTGTAGTGTTGTCCCTGAAGTTTCATCAGATTTCTAATAGAGAAGGCGTAATTTTCTCCAACGATGAATTTTTAGCCAAATTTGAAGGCTAATGCCTATGAAAATATGATAAAACCGAGTGATTGAATATTTGCATGATTTTTTACGGCCATGCTTACAAAGGTGTTGTAAGGTTCTTCTTGAAGTTTCATCAAATTTCCCTAAGGAATGGGCAATTTTCTCGAACAATAAATTTTTAGCCAAATTTGAAGGCTAATGCCCACGAAAATATGACAAAATCGAGGGGTTGAATTTTTACATAATTTTTAATGGCCATGCTTTGAAAGGCGTTGTTGGGTAGTCACTGAGGTTTCATCAGACATTTCTAAGGAAAGCGACAAATTTTCTTAACAATGAATTTTTAGCCAAATTTAAAGGCTATGCCGACGAAAATATGAAAAAACCGAGCGGTTGAAATTTTTAAATTATTTTTTACTGCAACACTTAAAAAGGCAATGTAAGGTTGTTCCTGAAGTTTCATCAGATTTCTCCAAGGGAAGGGCCATATTTTCTCAAACGATAAATTTTTAGCCAAATATAAAGGCTATATAGCCCATGAATATATGACAAAATCGAGTGAATAAATTTTGTGTCATTTTTTAAGGCCATGCTTAGAAAGGCATTGTAGGGTTGTCCCTGAAGTTTGGTCAGATTTATCCAAGGAAAGGGGCATATTTTGTTCAACGATGAATTTTAAGCCAAAATTGAAGGCTATGCCTATAAAAATATGACAATACCGAGTGGTTGAATTTTTACGTAATATTTTACGACCACGGTTTTAAAGGAATAGTAGAATTTGTCCTTGAAGTTTCATCGAATTTCTCTAAGAGAAGGGGTAGAATTTGTCCAACAATGAATTTTTAGCCAAATTTAGCCCACGAAAATATGACAAAACCGAGCATCTGAATTCTTGCATGATTTTTTTACGGCCATGCTTAGAAAAGCATTATAGGGTTGTCCCTAAAGCTCATCAGATTTCTCAAAGAGATGGGGTAGATTTTATTGAACGATGAATTTTTAGCCAAATTTAAAGGCTATATAGCCCACGAAAATATGACAAAACTGAGCAGTTGAATTTTCACATGACTTTTACAGTCATGCTTAAAAAGGCATTGTTGGGTTGTCCCTGAAGTTTCATCGAGTTTCTCCAAGGCAAGGGGTAGATTTTTTCCAATAATGACTTTTTAGCCAAATTTGAAGGATAGCCCAAGAAAATATGACAAAACCCAGTTGTTGAAATTTTGTTTTAATTTTTATGGTCACGCTTAAAAAGGCATTACAGGGTTGTCCCTAAAGTTTCATCAGATTTCTCTAAGGGAAAGGGTAGATTTTCTCCAACGATGAATTTTTAGCCAAATTTGAAGGTTATAGCCCATAAAATATGACAGAACCAAGCGGTAGAATTTTTGTGTAATTTTTTATGGCTACGCTTTGAAAGGCATTGTAGAGTTGTCCCAGAAGTTTTGTCAGATTTCTCTAAGAGAAGAGACAGATTTTGTCCAAAGATGAATTTTTAGCCAAACTTGAAGGCTATAGCCCACGGAAATATAACAAAACTAAGCGACTGAATTTTTACATGATTTTTTATAACCATGCTTAGAAAGGAATTATCGGGTTGTCCCTAAAGGTTAGTCAAATTTGTCTAAGTGAAGGGATATATTTTTTCTAATGATGAATTTTTCTCAAGGCTATTGCCCACGAAAATTTGGCAAAATCGAGGGGTTGAATTTTTGCATTATTTTTTGCGGCCACGCTTAGAAAATTGCCCTTAAAGTTTCATCAGATTTCTCCAAGGGAAGGGGTAGATTTTCACCAACGATGAATTTTTAGCTAAATTTGAAGGCTAGCCCACAAAAATATGACAAAACCGAGCAGTTGATTTTTACTTTATTGTTTACAGTCATGCTTAGAAAGGCATTGTAGGATTGTCCCTGAAGTTTAGTTGAGTTTCTCCAAGGGAAGGTGTAGATTTTATCCAATGAAGAATTTTAAGCCAAAATTGAAGGCTATAGCCCACGAAAGGCATTATAGGGTTGTCCTTGAAGTTTCATCAGATTTTTGTAAGGGAAGGTGTAGATTTTTACCAACAATGAAGTTTTAGCCAAATTTGATGGCAGCGCATGAAAACATGACAAAACCAAGTGGTTGAATTTTTATGTAATTTTAGACGGCCATGCTTAGAAAGACATTGTAAGGTTGTCCCTGAAGTTTCATTATATTTCTCCCAGAGAAGGGGCAGATTTTTAATAATGAATTTTTGGCTAATTTTGGATGCTATAGCCCATGAAAATATGACAAAACCGAATGGTTGAATTTTTGCATAATTTTTTACGGCCAAGCATTTATAGGCTTTGTAAGGTATTCCCTGAAGTTTCGTTAGATTTTTCCAAGGGAAGAGGAATATTTTCTCATACGATAAATTTTTAGCGAAATTTGAAGGCTATAGCCCAAGAGAAAATGACCAAACCTAGCAGTTGAATTTTTACATAATTTTTTACGGCCAAGCATAGAAACGCATTGTAAGGTGTTCCCTGAAGTTTCGTCAGATATCTCCAAGGGAAGAAGAATATTTTCTCCAACGATGAATTTTTAGTGAAATTTGAAGGCTAGCACACGAGAATATGACTAAACCGAGTAGTTGAATTTTCACATAATTTTCTACGGCCATGATTAGAAAGGCATTATAGGGTTGTCTTTGAAGTTTCATTAGATTTCTCAAAGGGCAGGGGTAAATTTTCGGCAACGATGAATTTTTAGCCAAATTTAAACGCTTTAGCCAACGAAAATATAAAAAAATAGAGCGTTTAAATTTTTCCATGATTTTTTACGGTCAAGTTTGGAAATGCATTGTAGGGTTGTCCCTGAAGTTTCGTCAAATTTCTCTAAGAGAATGGGCAAATTTTATCCAAGGATTAATTTTTAGTTAAATTTGAAGGCCCACGAAAGTATGACCAAACTGACCAGTTGAATTTTTGTATGATTTTTTACAGAGAAGCTTCAAAAGGCATTGTAGGGTTTTCCCTAAGTTTCATCATATTTCTCCAAGGGAAGGGGTAGATTTTGACCAACGATGAATTTTTAGCGAAATTTGAAGGCATTAGCCCACAAATATATGATAAAATCAAGTGGTTGAATTTTTGCATGATTTTTTACAGTCAAGCTTGGAAATGCATTATAGGGTTGTCCCTAAAGTTTCGTCGGATTTGTCTAAGAGAAAAGGCAGATTTTGTCCAAGCATTAATTTTTAGTCAAATTTGAAGGGCCACGAAAGTATAACTAAACCGCCTGGTTGAATTTTTGCATGATTTTTTATAGACAAGCTTCGAAAGGCATTGTAGTGTTTTCCCTGAAGTTTCATCACATTTCTCTAAGGGAAGGGGTAGATTTTGACCAACGATGAATTTTTAGCGAAATTTGAAGGCTATAGCCCATGAAAATAATGCCAAAATCGAGTGGTTGAATTTTTGTATAATTTTTTACGGCCAGCCTTAGAAAGGCATTGTAGGATTATCCTTGAAGTTTCATCATATTTCTCCAAAGGAAGGGGCAGAGTTTCATATACGATGAATTTTTGCCAAATTAGAAGGTAGCCCACGAAAATATGACAAAACCGAGTAGTTGAAGTTTTGCATAATTTTTTATGATCAGGCTTAGAAAGGCATTGTAGGGTTGTCCTTGACGTTTCATCAAATTTCTTCGAGGGAAGGGATAGATTTTCACCAACGTTGAATTTTTAGCCAAATTTGAAGGCTATAGCCCATGAATATATGACAAAGCTGAGCGGTTTAATTTTTGCATTATTTTTTACGTCCATGCTTAGAAAAGCATTGTAGGGTTGTCTCTGAAGGTTCATAAAATTTCTCCAAGGGAAGGGGCAAATTTTCACCAAGGATGAGTTTCTAGCAAAATTTGAAGGCCCACAAAAATATGACCAAACCAAGCGGTTGAATTTTTGCATGATTTTTTAAGGTCATGCTTAGAAAGGTATTGTAGGGTTTTCTTTAAAGTTTCATTAGATTTTTCAAAGGAAGACACAGATTTTCACCAACGATGAATTTAGAGCCAAATTTGACGGCTATAGCCTACAAAAATATGAAAAAACTAAGCGGTTGAATTTTTGTGTAACTTTTTATGGCTATGCTTAGAACTGCGTTGTAGGATTGTCCTTGAAGTTAGACCAGATACCTCTAAGAGAAAGGATAGATTTTTCCAACGATGAATTTTTAGAAAATTTAAACGCTAGCACATGAAAATATGACCAAACCAAGCGGTTGACCTTTTGCATAATTTTTTACGGCTAAACTTAGAAATGCATTGTAGGGTAGTCACTAAAGTTTTGTCAGATTTCTCTAAGAGAAGGTGTAGATTTTGTCCAACAATGAATTTTTAGCCAAATTTGAAGGCTATAGCCCACGAAAATATGACCAAACCGAATGGTTGAATTTTTGCATGATTTTTTATAGCCATTAGAAGGACATTGTAGGATTATCCTTGAATTTCATCGAATTTCTCTAAAGGAATGGGAAAATTGAGACACCCTGAAAATCTAGGTAAATTTTTCACGATTTTAGTGTAATTAATTCATGATAGTTACGAGTGGTGAAGCTGTTCATTTAATTTTCCCTGGACCTATCAGAGACCTATCTCATATGTGGAGATATGAGAAGGTAAGTTAAGAGGAATAACCATGAATAAATGCTCCAATTAAAACAGCGGAAGGATTTAGAATAGGTTAATACTAGTGGTTAAAATTAAAAAGGTCGATTACAATAAAATTAATAAAACAGATTTTAAGTCCGAGGTATTCAGGAAGTAATGTGGATTCAGGACATAATGTAAAGAAAAGAGAAAGTAATTTGTTTAAGGCATTTTTAGGAAGTCAGAGTACCCCTCGCTCAAGCGAAATCCCCACTCGCTTGAGCGAGTGCCATACAATGCACCTGGGCGAGACAGAAGAGAGCAGAGTGAAAAGGGAAAGGAAGTAACAGGGGGAGCTTCGCTCAAGCGAATCCCGACTCGCTTGAGTGAGACACACAAGCCTCGCTTGGGCGGAGCCAGCGAGCATGGGCGAAATTCGTCCAGAATCAAATTGAACACCGACTCGCTTGGGCGAGATCCCCTCGCCTAGGCGAAAAACTTCCAGAGCCAAGTTTATACCCTCTTGTTCAACAAGACTCCCCAACACTTGAGTTTTCATTCAGCAAAATCCCTCCAAAACTGACTCCCAGCACTCGGGTTTTCATTCGGCAGGATCCCTCCAAAACTGACTCCCAACACTCGGGTTTTCACTCGGCAGAATCCCCCCGAAACCGATTCCCAGCACTCGGGTTGTCCACTCGGCAAGATACTCCTGACCGACCCATCTCTCACTCAATTTTCCACTCGGCACGATCAACCCAAATCCGAGTCTTCTCTCACTAGTTTTCCACTCGGTAAAATCATTCCAAACACCGACTCATCACCTGATCGGTCATTCACTCGGCATTTCATTCCAAATCCGACTTCCTTTCTTTTTCACTCAAGCGGAGTTATTCCAGAGTACTTCTGGATAAACTCACACCGAATATCCTTAATCGGTGCCATCCCACTCGGAATTGCACATTCGGAGGCACTCCACTCGGGACAGGTTACACTGGACTCGGAAATTCCCGACTTGGGACTCCACGGCCCAGAATATCACACTTGGAGACTTTTTTACTCGGAATGATATCCACTTCCTCACTCGAAAGCTCCTGACTCAGACATAGCTCACTCGGATTTCACTCGAAAAATTCACCACATCTTAAATTATTTTCAAAACTCCCACTCGGACGGAACTCGTCCCGGATCTCACCCATTCTCCATTCAATCGTCTCGCTTGGGCGAATACCATCCCCAAGATCCGTCGCTCAGGCGGATTTTGTCCAGTGGCTACCCCTGATTCTATTAACAATCTCGCTTGGGCGAGATGGCCCTTCGCCTGAGCGAATTTGGGCCAGTGGCAAATCCTTTCGCCCTCGCTCGGGCGAGGCCCCATTCGCCTGGGCGAATTTTCTCCAGTAAGCAAACACTGCTACTGGGACAATCTCGCTTGAGTGAGGTTCACTCTCACCTAAGCGAGAATTGCCCAGAAACCGATTTCCAAATAGGAGAGACTCTCGCTCGAGCGAGAATCCATCTCGCCTGAGCGAGTTCATCAGATAACATGTAGAACTCAGAATTTACACAACACAATCTACTAAAATTGAACTCCATCTATTTTACCAGAATTCCTTACATGTCAATCATCATATGGGTCATTTAAAACTGGTTCTACACCATCATATTCTTAAGTTTCCATTCCACTCGTCAAACGTATAAAAATCAATTCTTCATCTCCTCAACTTTATAAAAGAAATACTCAAATATAATTCTTCATTCATTCATCAACATATATGGAAATTCCATTATAAATTAATCCTTCATACATACTTAGGGTCACGAATGAAAATGAGTTCCACACACAACTTCTCATTTTCTTCCATGACCCTCCAAAATCACCTATCATGTAAACTTCCAAAACAAACATTCATTACATCTCCTGCTACACAAAATCTATATATTTATATATATCGCCGGCCAAGGCGCTTCCTATACACTATTTACCTCCACAGCCATAAATATACTTTAAAATGCTTACTCTTCCCATGAATGCCCTGCATCACAATTCTAAAAAAATAGACAACATGGGAGAGTGAGTCCACATTCCAAAGGTATGAATATGAATACCAAGTGATTATGTATAAATACATCCACACATGTATACTTTACACATCAATACATTCACCATGCCATATGCCAACACATTTCCACACAAAGCACACAAGCATATACATAACCACGTTATTCGACCATTGAATTGTCACACAACCTTTAACTGGTATTCATATCTTTTATGTTGTCTTAATTATATTTTTACCACCTCATCACAATCATCAACATATCTCACTACCTTGGCATACTTCCTTCTATATGAAAATGCTCATAAGCTAATGCGTATGCACAAAGGAATGTTTTAACAATTACAGATCTGACTGTGGGAAATTCAACACCAACTGTGGGATTCAAGCATGGTCATCTAACCACACCCCTACTGCAGTAGTAAAATGTGTACACTTATTCTTTAAATTGCATGCATTCACCAATCGTTTTACTAGTACCAAACCGCATCGCCCATCTTGCAACACCTGATCATTATCACCATGACCGCAGTACACAACATATCAACATATGGTGTTGCGGGCCGGCCAGATATTAAATCATGGCGGCTGTGATCTTAAAGACCATCGGGATCACCTGCTCATCAAGAGCCACCCCCCATAAGGGTCGGCCACATGCAGCTCCCCAAAGCAATACATGGGCAGCTTCGTGACTTTACACTAAGTCACAGGGGAAAATACAACTTGCTCGTGCACCGAGCCACCCTCCCACTGGGTCGGCCGAGGGAACTCTCCTAACGTTCCACAACGGTGGCTATGCAGTATGCCATGGATGCAAATGTAGATCATATGCATTCCTTACTCTATGCATCCTATACATGCCACTCATCATCCAACATCATCAACACCATTATCAACATCACCACAAGGCTTTTATTAACATTAATTATTCATAATAGTTTAAATCTTTAGGTGGCATTCTCCTTATTCTCAATCTCAACAATCAACATCAATATTCATATCATATTCATGGTAAATACAACTTATCATCATATCACTGCTCACTACACACCTTCACATAACATACCATGAATATTCTAAATGCACCAAAGCATGTTGCCAAACATATTGTCTACATCACACCACATATCATCATTTCTCACAACATTCAAGCAAGGCTAACATGCATAACACTACATACCACAATCAAATAACATTCAAATTCATGCATTTAGAACTTAAGACTCCTCTCCTACCTCAAGAGAAGAATTCCGAATGATAAGACGCTCCCGCCTCGTCGTTCGGAATCGGTCCTACATTCACATTCATGTAAAACCTCAATTAATTACTACTCAAGCCATCAATTCAACTCTATTTAGTCATATTCATATTTATACTTCCACAACATGTGCTAGACATGTCGTAGATATCATTTTTATTCTTTATTAGGCTTCGGGAATTCCTTCTCATTAAGCCACCATCATTTAAATTCAAGGGTTACAAGACAACCCTATCCCTAAGCTTCACAAAACTCCTTCTACCAACATTCATATTCCTCAATGACACATATTTCTCCATAGAATACACTCTTAAACTAACGTTAGATATTTTCCCCCAAACTTTAAGGTTAGGGTTTCCTCCAAAACCCATCCACATTCATTAACACATCATAAACCTTCATTCTCTACCATCATTAATGCACCAACTACCATTTTCTCTTCATAAATACTCATATTTATGATGACCCATTTTAGGGAATGAGCATTAAATGCTCTAATAAACACCCATGCACATGCATTTCTCCTCCAAATCACAATACCCCATAATATCATTATCACTCCATTCTAAAAATGGTGAAAGGGCTTACCTCACACCCAAAACGAAATAGGTTCAAGAGAGGGAGAGAGGTAGCATGAAAATGAGAGGAAGAAGAGGGAAGAACTCCAAGCTTCCAAGCCTCTTTAGAACGAAAATGGGGGTAGGAGATGATCACCTCTTGGCTTATGGTGTTTGGGAGGAGAAGAGAAGAAGAATGGAGGAGGAAATAATAGAAGAAGAAGAAGTAAAATGTGTCTTTCCAACTCTCTCAGCAATTCACGAAAGTAAGGAGAAGAAAATTAGGCTTTTGCTTTATTTTTAGTTTTATTCATTAAAGTTCATCGTTTCCGTCACTAACAGGCTCTTCGTTTGGGCTCAATACTTCATCCGAAAATTATTCCGAATGTATATTCGGATTCCCAATATTATTCTCAATAGCCCTGACCAATATCATCTCATTCCGAGATACTTGGTCCGACACCCATCTCTCAACCGGGTTCATTTTCAGCTTAACTGATAAGTGCTTTATAGTACAATAAATTAGACCCAGTTTGCTTAGGATTTTTATCATTATCCACTGTATTTCCTTTATTTATTGCGATTTTTGCTTTCTTTCCACTCTATTCTACTTGGGTATGTTATTTTGCAGGAATTAAGGTAATAAAGGGTCAAAAACAAGAGAAAAACGACCATAAAATGATAAAGAAACAAGAAGAACAAGCCCAAAGTGGAAAGAATTCTCTTTTTAAAGCTGAAATCTGACTCAGAAAGCAGAAATCCGACTCAGAGCACTGAAATCCGACTCAAAATGGCCAAATCCGAGTGGGATAACTCAGAAATGACCAAATCCGAGTAGAAAGACTTAGAGTAGAGCATTGCTGAGTGGAATACTGCACTGTTGGAGAAAATCCGAGTGAAATGTTCCCTGTCAAAGCCATTCCGAGTGATAAATGGCTGACTCGAGTGAAGGATCAATGCTAAAAAGGAATAAGTCTCGGTTTTAGGAAAATCCGATTGGAAGCTGTCCGAATGCAACAATTCCGAGTGAAAAAAGGAACTGAGCTTTCATAAATGCTACCCAAAGGTATTTTTCGAGTGAAAGGATTGCTGATTGAAGTGAATCCGAGTGGGAATTTGCTTATTGAAGTAAATCCGAGTGAAGAATGCTGACTGAAGCAGGTCTGACCAAAGAACAAGTGCTTTTCTGTGCAAAAAGCTGATTCCGAGTGAATTGATTCCGAGCAGAAGGAATGCCATTGAATGAATAAATGCTGACTAAGAAGAATCCGAGTGATTTCATTTGGAGAACAAGGCATTTCCGACTGGTGTCTTAATCGGACAAGGTGAAATCCGACCAGGAGTGAATCACACTCGGACTGACTTTTAAGTTTCGCATTAAATCCGAGTGAAAAGACTCCAAGGAAGACATCCGAGTGAGCTAAGGCAGAAAGCTGCACTTCCGAGCAAAACAAGGCTCGGACATAAACTTCTACCAGCCAGCTTCTAGAGTCCTTCAAGTGCAAGTTCTGAGTGAAAAATAAGAAGGCACTTCCGAGTGAATTCCAAAGCAAAGCTTTAACCGAGTGGTTCAAATTCAGAGACAGCCGAGTGAAAATGGTAGGGAACCGATTGAATAAATTTTGATCCTGAGTGAATCTTCAATCAGTTCTGAATGAACTCCATGAAGCTGAGCCGAGTGAATGGTTTCAGTCGGATCCGAGTCCCTCTTCAGTCAATTTCGAGCCACCTTCTAATCAGTTCCGAGTGAATCACTTTTCACTCGGTTCCGATTCACTTTTCAATCGGTTTCGAAGAAATAAAGCAATCGGAGTTGCTTTGCTCATCTCCTCACAGCAACTAACACTGTCCGACTTCATAGCAACTCAACACCGACCGGTTTGCTCAACACCGGATCACTCCAACACCAGATCAAATGCAAACCGGATCAACTCCAACTCTCCAGCAACCCAACCCCTCACTCAAGAGGAATCCCCACTCCCTTGAGCGAGTGCCATACAATGCACCTGGGCGAGACAGAAGAGAGCAGAGCGAAAAGGGAAAGGAAGTAACAAGGGGAGCTTCGCTCAAGCGAATTCTGACTCTCTTGAGCGAGACACACGAGCCTCGCTTGGGCAGAGCCAGTGAGCATGGGCGAAATTCGTCCAGAATTGAATTCAACACTGACTCGCTTGGGCGAGATCTCCTCGCCTAGGCGAAAAACTTCCAGAGCCAAGCTTCTACCCTCTCGTTCACCAAGACTCCCCAACACTTGAGTTTTCATTTAGCAAAATCCCTTCAAAACTGACTCCCAGCACTCGGGTTTTCATTCGGCAGGATCCCTCCGAAACCGACTCCCAACACTCGGGTTTTCACTTGGCAGAATCCCCCCAAAACCGATTCCTAGCACTCGGGTTTTCCACTTGGCAAGATACTCCTGACCGACCGATCTCTCACTTAATTTTCCACTCAGCACGATCAACCCAAATCCGAGTCTTCTCTCACTCAGTTTTCCACTTGGTAAAATCATTCCAAACACCGACTCATCACCTGATCGGTCATTCACTCAGTATTTCATTCCAAATCCGACTTCCTTTCTTTTTCAATCAAGCGAAGTTATTCCAGAGTACTTCTGGACAAACTCACACCGAATATCCTCAATCGGTGCCATCCCACTTGGAATTGCACATTCAGAGGCACTCCACTCGAGACAGGTTACACTGGACTCGAAAATTCCCCACTTGGAACTCCACGGCCCAGAATATCACACTTGGAGACTTTTTTACTCAGAATGATATCCACTTCCTCACTCGGAAGGTCCTGACTCGGACATAGCTCACTCGGATTTCACTCGGAAAATTCACCACATCTTAAATTATTTTCAAAACTCCCACTCGGACGGAACTCATCCCGGATCTCACCCATTCTCCATTCAATCGTCTCGCTTGGGCGAATACCATCCCCAAGATCTTTCGCTCGGGCGGATTTTGTCCAGTGGCTACCCCTGATTCTATTAACAATCTCGCGTGGGCGAGATGGCCCTTCGCCTGACCGAATTTGGGCCAGTGGCAAATCCTTTCGCCCTCGCTCGGGTGAGGCCCTATTCGCCTGGGCGAATTTCCTCCAGTAAGCAAACACTGCTACTGGGACAATCTCGCTTGAGCGAGGTTCACTCTCGCCTAAGCGAGAATTGCCCAGAAACCGATTTCCAAACAGGAGAGACTCTCGCTCGAGTGAGAATTGATAAGTCTTGAAAAGACTTAATTATTCCACTGTTTATTTAACATAATTTACTAAGTATTGTCTAGTTTTGATATTATTATTTAATAATTTGTTAATAATTCATGTTTTAGTTATTTATTTCAAAAGTATGCTATTTATGTAAGAAACCGATTGAAAATATTAATTAGATAAGGAATTTTGAAGTATTGATAAATTCACTAAGCAGCCAGCGTATAATTGCTAGGCAAGTAGCTGTTTATTGGTGTAGGAACAGGGCGGACTCGAGATAAGAAGAAAATTCCGAGTGAAATCCTACAAATCCGAGCAGGAATTGATAAATCCGAGTGAGACTTCCTGAATCCGACTGAAAAGAGCCCAAATACTGACCAAGCGAGACTTCAAGTAAGCTAACTTAAGAACACTTCCAAGACACCGGCTCCAAAAGAGAAGAAGATCGGAATGCTACATGAGAAACTGATGTGCTTATTCATTATTTAATCTGTCCTAGTGAAATCTGGACTCACTCAAGCATAACTTTAAGAGACCGTCTTCGCCAAGTTTTGCCATAACGCCTAAGCGAGAAAGAAACACTGCAGTGTTAATCCGGACTCGTCCAAGCGAAGTTTAATCCGCTCAAGCGAAAACTCAGCAGAAGCATAAAGGCAGTAATTTAAACACTGTTCCTTCCCTCCAACAACACACTTGGTGCAGTACTGTTCCGCTTCCATTGCCTTCTTCTCTACTATTGCAACCTCAAGTAACTTAAGAAGTGAGTTGTCAATTAGCTGGTGCTAAGCTGTACATTAGCTAATGATGAACTGGAATCTGCTACGAGCTGAGCTGTGATTAGTTAATTATTCTGTAATTATTCAATTAATTAGTTTAGTTTAATTAAGAACTCAGTTTTCAGATATTAGTTAAGTTAGTTAGTTTAGTTAGATGCCTATATATATTCATGTACATACTCTGTAAAAGGAGAAGAACAGAACAGCGTACAACATAATACACTTCATTTTCCATTTCCAATCTCTCACTACATTTTCATCTCTCTAAACTCTCCCATCCATGTCTCTCTGTATTCCTTCGATGAATCCAACGTCAATGGAGTTCTAATCCCCTAAGGTTGGGATTGTGAAGGTGAGCAATGGAGTCTTGAAGCTGTGAGCGAGTAGATCAACTTCTAGATCCTGAGGCGAACAAGCTGAGGAGTGGAGCAGAATCGCTGGATTGACAAATCCAGAACCGATGAAGAACTTCGCCAGTGAGGAATCATGGTTGAAGCTTAGGTAACTTCCAGCTTTCTAACTAGTTCAGGCCTAATCAATTTAGGTGAATAGTTAGAGTTCAACCTCCAATTTCGCATTAGATTCTTAGGTTAATCGAGCACTTAAGGAATTAAGGTTCATTGCTTAAGGATTAGTGTTTTTCACCTAAGGAATTAGGGAATAACCACAAGCGGATTGTCCTCTAGATTGTGAAGTTTGATTATACTTAATTGCATGTTTCTTGAGGAGATTGTGAGCCAAAGCAATCCTGACCTGTTTTCTTTTAATCACTTTCCACATTCATCTAAACTCTATTTCTGAAAATACAAAAACAACTATAAAACACTAAAACCATAAAAACCGAATGAACTTCATGTATTTTCTGTTGGTTCAGCTTGTACTAGTCCTAGATTGAGGTACTTACCACAATCCCTGTGGGACGATCAAATACACTACAATTTTAACGACTGGTGCGCTTGCCATAAGTGTAAATCCGAGAGTCACATTTTATTTTACTAAGAATTTTTGCACCAAATTAATGGCTCAGGATTTCAGCATCAAGTTAATAGCGCCGTTGCCGGGGATTGTTGAGTAATATCAACAATCCTTGGACCGGTACTAGACTGAACCAATTTTTTTTTAGTTTCCGTACATGTTAGTTTTTAGTAAATTTTGTTGTAAGAGTAGGATTTGTTAAGTCTTGCGTGAATCGTTGTTCTTAGTTACTACTCTTTGAGTTTAGTTGTTTAGTTGTTAGCACTAACCGTTGCAGTAACCTTGTTTGTAGTCAGTTGTTGCATTTATGTTTTCTTTAGTTCCTTTGGAAAGTGAAAAGTTGCAGGTAATGGATCTGGATGACACCTTAGCAGAGTTTCTTCAATATTCACAAACATTATGCGTGAACCAGGTAGAGGAGGTACAATCAATTGAGAAGGAGCCATCGGAGTTAGAAAGGAGTTTAATTCAATTTATAAAAGTCACTCAAACCGGCCTCCAAAATTTCGATAATTCAATCATGAATATTCAAAAGCAAGTGGATTTTATTGCAAAGCAGTTAGCCGAAGAGCAAAGGAATATAAAGGTTGTACGAAGAAAAGACCAATATGAAGAGCCATGGGATGAAGATGTTGGTCTAGCTGAAGAAATTAAGTTTGGGGAAGAAGAAGATCAGTTAGAAAACATTGAAATGGATGAACCTGAACTTGAAGTTGAGGTAGAAACAAAAGAAGAAGAAAAAAATAAGGAAGTTCAGGGATATTTGATGGAAGAAGAGTCAATTGAAGAATGTGAAGAAGAAAGTGATATGGATTATACTTCAGAAGTGGAAGATGATAGTATATCTAGTGAAGTATTCTTTGATGATTGGAATGAAGAAGATTGGTCTGAAGAAGAACAAGAGAAAGAATTGTCATTGAATAATTTCTTTGATGATGCAAGTGTAGTAGGAGTGCAAATTAAACAAATGACAACAGAAGCCATTGAGGAACCTGAAAATCATTTAGACACTATGATTGAGCAAGAAGTGATAGAAAAGGTTGAGATCTTAGCTGAGATGGAAACCATATCTGGGCAACATAATAATGATACTGAGATTTTATTGGAGCCAAGTGTGAACACAGAGAAAGAAGTAGAAGTTCATGCACAAGAAGAGTTAACATGTGTAGATGTTGAGAATATAAAAGAAGAAGAAGAAATTCAGCCATGTTATGAGGAGTGTTTGCTAGTGGTGACTACTGCAGCTATGGAATTCAAAAGGAAATGTGAATCATCAAGTCAAGAAGAACATTGCTTGTGGCATAAAAAGAGGAAGACTAACAATGAAGAAAAGAAAAAGAAGAAAAAGAAAAAAGTTTGGAAAAATAAAGATTGGAGGAAAGTTATGTTGAGCATTAGCTTTAAACATAACAAGGAAAAACAAGGAGTAAAAAGACCAAGAGTGTATGGTCATAAGAAATGGGATCCTGGAGGATGATCTCATGTTTGTTTCTCTTGTACATAAATAAAATAGTGAGAGACTGAACAGCATGAAGAAAATAGAATCAGATTCCCTCCACGCTTGAGCAAGAGGAGAGTGACGCTTAAGCGTGATTTAAGCGTGACTTTGTATAAGTCTTTTCGCTTAAGCGTGCATTCTTTTCGCTTGAGCGAGCGTTGGACCTGTTTCTCTTTCCGCTTGAGCATCATTCCACATGCTCAAAGCGTGACTGTGATGCATGACTTTTTCTGCACCTCCGATTGAGCATACGTTAACACGCTCTGAGCGTGGCCAATTGTGCCTTGTATATTTGCTCCACGCTTGAGCGCTTCAAGCTCTCGCTTGAGCGCAATCGGGCCTGAGGATGTGCTGTTACTCGTGTTTGACCCTTTCCGACCGGAAATTTCTAACATCCTTTGATGTTGGACCAAGGGGGTACTTAAATAAATGGTTTCAGATGATGAAGGTGGGTCACATGATAAAGGGTAACTTGTGTCACCCTGTCCTTTATTTTTCTGAGTCTTTTGGTGTCCTCAACCAATCTCTCTGCATGTGTTGGTTGTTCACCCAGCCTTTCATTCACTCATTCTTTCGTCCACTCATTTTGTCACTCAATCGTATTCTTCTTCATCCATTCGGTATTCCGTTCACCCGGATCCCTCCGCAGTCGTTCATTTGTCACTCATCTTTCTTAATCTGTCACTTCATTTTATTCTGACTTTCATTTTTCACCTCATTTTTCATTCGGTTCTTCATTCACTTGGTATAACTTGTACTCATCTATCCCACTCAGCTTTCCTTCATTCGGTCAATCTATTTCACTCGTTCTCCATTCACTCGGTCATTTATTTTTCCATTCACCCGATTTTGATTCACTCATTGTTTCATAAATGTTGTGTCTTCCGTTTTTCTTTTACGATTCACTCAGTATTTCCAGCACTCAGTTTCCTCTATCGTCGTTCTTTTATCCACTCAGTTTATCTTCTTCTTCTTTTCATTTTATTCGCCCGGTCAGTCAGTCATTCTTTCGTGTTCTTTCACTTGTTTTTCCATTTTCCGACCACTCGTTGTTTGTTCATTCGTTTTTCATTTTTACTCGGTATAATCCACTTGGTATTCATTTACTCGTTGTTTCATTCCACCTACTTTCTTTCTCGGTTTTCTCACGCTGTATTTTTCTTTTTCATCCACTCGTGTTTCATTTGCGATTGTCACACTCAGTATTTCTAGTCACTCAGTTTCCTGTCATTTCATTTTTCATTCACTTGGTTTCTCACTAGATCACTCGGTTTCTTCCACTCGCTCCTGCATTTACTCGGGATATTCTCATTCGTTCTCCCATTCATTCTTTCATCCACTGGTCTTTTTCATCCACACTCAATCTACTCGTCTTTCTTCCACTCGGTCACTCTTTCTTTTTCTCACCTATCATTCAGTCTTTCATTATCGCATTCTATCTTTTATCCATTCATTTTTCCACTTGTTGTTTCATTCACTCAGCTTTGCTCTCAATTTTCCGTTCGTCTTTCATTCACTCGGTTCTTCCATTTACTCATTTCTTCTCTGCACTAGTTGTTCTGTTTACTCTTCCACTCAGTATCTCCATCACTCGGTGTTTTTTTCTCCACTCTCACCCGATCTTCCATTCACTCGGTTCTTCATTCACCCAGTCAATCTTTCACTCGTCTTTCATTTACTCATTCTTCATTCACTCAGTATTCTTTCCATTCAGTATATCATTCACTCGGGTTATTTCAGTCAGTTTGTTATCCCTTCGTTCACTCGGTTTTTCTTTCGTTTTTCTACTCGTCTCTCTCTGTGTCTTTCGTTCACGTATGTTTAATACACATATATTGTCCACTCGGCCTTCCAGTCACTCGGCGATTTGTTCGCTTGTTTCCCTCACCGCTTCCTTCCCTGACCTCATCCACTCGGTATGGTTCTTTCACTCGTTTTTATTTACTCGGTCCCTGTCTTCATTCGTTTTTGATCCACTTGGTATCTATTTCATTAGATCTTCCGCCTTCAGTCTGTCACTTTTATTCTTCATCCGATCTTTCATTCTGTCACACACTCGTCTCTCATTCAATAATTGTACATTCGTCTTTCTCTCTCTCGGTCTTTTATTTATTCGGTATGTAAGCTTTTAGCGAGAGTACCATATTGATGATACCTGATGTTATTTGGGTGACGCTTGAGCGGGGTTTGACACGCTTAAACGAATACCATACCTGATGCTTTATTTTTTTTTATTTAAATTGGGCGTTGACACGCCAATATTTCAGCGTACTTACGCGTATTGCAGGAAAAGGCACATCTTCTAATTTCTGAGAAAGTCCAACCAGGTGCTTTCCATGAACTGCCAATCAGGTAAAAAGGGAAGTATTCTAGCTTTCCTACTCATTATTTGTTAAACTATCTTAACTATTTACTCATTAATTTATGTAATTTAAAATCCATCTCAATTATTTAACTCTCGCTGATTCTCAGGCTTTAGTCGGATAAATTAATTGATCAGTTTTCTTTAACTCATGATCCCTGTCCATAACTATTCTTCATCATTAATTAAATTGTTTACTCGGCGTGCTAGTTAGCAATCTAAATGTATGATCTTACATTAAGTTTGGGGACATGACTGGCTGATTAACTATTATATATGAGCTTTTGAGCCTGTATTATTCTTTTCTGAGTGAACTTGCATGCTAGTTAGTGAGACAGAATTTGCCTCAGTTCTTGCTAATTGTCGTATGCTAGCCAATCGAAAATGATGAAGGCCTTCTTTAATTATTTAGCCAGGGCCAAAAATTTGCCATCCTAATTTCATTAATCATCCTTTGACCCAATAATTATGTTTGAGCCTGAGACCTTTTCATTCGTTTTATACACCTAATGTTACAAGCCTAATTATCCAAGAAAAACCCGACTGAATTACCCCTGGATGTTCCACTGGTGAATTGCTAGGTTTTTACTTATTGCTAGGGACTAGCAATTTCTAAGTTTGGGGATGAAGAGTGTGCCTAACAGTAATTAAGGACACACTCCGACCTTAATTATGGATAAATATGTAGGAAAATAAAAGGAAGAAAGGCAAAGCCGAGAGAAAAAATGAACAAAGTACTGAAAAGAAAAAAAAAATTCAATCGGAAAAAGAAGAAAAGAAAAGAAAGAAAAGGAAAAGTCCGAAGGACTGAAAGAAAAAGAAGAAGGTGCAAAGCACCGAAAGTTTTAAATAGGCATTCAATCGGAAAATAATGGAACTTGCTAAGAAGAGGCAGTTAAGTTAAAAAAATTGAGGCAAGGCATCAGTGGATACATCTTGTAACCTATCTATGACTCGGAAAAACAATAATTGAGCCTGTAGCCCAGCCCCATTATAAGCTTAAAAAGCCCTTACTGATCCGATTGAGTTGGCATATTTCATGACGTTTAGAACTGTTACAAGCCTATGTTGATCTAACTAGTATGCAGGTGATGAGTGCATTCTATTTACCTTACACACCGAGAGTTAAACACCGACCAGTGAGGAAAGCATCAGCAGCTTGTCTTCCAAAGGAGGTGTAAGTATTTATACTTTTAGAAATTGCAAGAAGAAAGCATGATCGGTATTCAATAATTATAGTATGAATTAAGTTAAGGAAAGGTTGATTGTGTTGATCAAATGCTGTTAGTTAATAAGTCTGAATATTTGCTTGAGGACAAGCAAAGTTTTAAGTTTGGGGATGTGATAAGTCTTGAAAAGACTTAATTATTCCACTGTTTATTTAACATAATTTACTAAGTATTGTCTAGTTTTGATATTATTATTTAATAATTTGTTAATAATTCATGTTTTAGTTATTTATTTCAAAAGTATGCTATTTATGTAAGAAACCGATTGAAAATATTAATTAGATAAGGAATTTTGACGTATTGATAAATTCACTAAGTAGCCAGCGTATAATTGCTAGGCAAGTAGCTGTTTATTGGTGCAGGAACAGGGCGGACTCGAGATAAGAAGAAAATTCCGAGTGAAATCCTACAAATCCGAGCAGGAATTGATAAATCCGAGTGAGACTTCCTGAATCCGACTGAAAAGAGCCCAAATACTGACCAAGCGAGACTTCAAGTAAGCTAACTTAAGAACACTTCCAAGACACCGGCTCCAAAAGAGAAGAAGATCGGAATGCTACATGAGAAACTGATGTGCTTATTCATTATTTAATCTGTCCTAGTGAAATCTGGACTCACTCAAGCATAACTTTAAGAGACCGTTTTCGCCAAGTTTTGCCATAATGCCTAAGCGAGAAAGAAACACTGCAGTGTTAATCCGGACTCGTCCAAGCGAAGTTTAATCCGCTCAAGCGAAAACTCAGCAGAAGCATAAAGGCAGTAATTTAAACACTGTTCCTTCCCTCCAACAACACACTTGGTGCAGTACTGTTCCGCTTCCATTGCCTTCTTCTCTACTACTGCAACCTCAAGTAACTTAAGAAGTGAGCTGTCAATTAGCTGGTGCTAAGCTGTACATTAGCTAATGATGAACTGGAATCTGCTACGAGCTGAGCTGTGATTAGTTAATTATTCTGTAATTATTCAATTAATTAGTTTAGTTTAATTAAGAACTCAGTTTTCAGATATTAGTTAAGTTAGTTAGTTTAGTTAGATGCCTATATATATTCATGTACATACTCTGTAAAAGGAGAAGAACAGAATAGCGTACAACATAATACACTTCATTTTCCATTTCCAATCTCTCACTACATTTTCATCTCTCTAAACTCTCCCATCCATGTCTCTCTGTATTCCTTCGATGAATCCAACGTCGATGGAGTTCTAATCCCCTAAGGTTGGGATTGTGAAGGTGAGCAATGGAGTCTTGAAGCTGTGAGCGAGTAGATCGACTTCTAGATCCTGAGGCGAACAAGCTGAGGAGTGGAGCAGAATCGCTGGATTGACAAATCCAGAACCGATGAAGAACTTCACCAGTGAGGAATCATGGTTGAAGCTTAGGTAACTTCCAGCTTTCTAACTAGTTCAGGCCTAATCAATTTAGGTGAATAGTTAGAGTTCAACCTTCAATTTCACATTAGATTCTTAGGTTAATCGAGCACTTAAGGAATTAAGGTTCATTGCTTAAGGTTAGTGTTTTTCACCTAAGGAATTAGGGAATAACCACAAGTGGATTGTCCTTTAGATTGTGAAGTTCGATTATACTTAATTGCATGTTTCTTGAGGAGATTGTGAGCCGAAGCAATCCTGACCTATTTTCTTTTAATCACTTTCCACATTCATCTAAACTCTGTTTCTGAAAATAAAAAAAAACTATAAAACACTAAAACCATAAAAACCGAATGAACTTCATGTATTTTCTGTTGGTTCAACTTGTACTAGTCCTAGATTGAGGTACTTACCACAATCCCTGTGGGACGATCAAATACACTACAATTTTAACGACTGGTGCGCTTGCCATAAGTGTAAATCCGAGAGTCACATTTTATTTTACTAAGAATTTTTGCACCAAATTAATGGCTCAGGATTTCAGCATCAAGAATCCATCTTGCCTGAGCGAGTTCATCAGATAACATGCAGAACTCGGAATTTACACAACACAATCTATTAAAATTGAACTCCATCTATTTTACCAGAATTCATTACATCTCAATCATCATATGGGTCATTTAAAACTGGTTCTACACCATCATATTCTTAAGTTTCCATTCCACTCGTCAAACGTATAAAAATCAATTCTTCATCTCCTCAACTTTATAAAAGAAATACTCAAATATAATTCTTCATTCATTCATCAACATATATGGAAATTCCATTATAAATTAATCCTTCATACATACTTAGGGTCACGAATGAAAATGAGTTCCACACCAACTTCTCATTTTCTTCCATGACCCTCCAAAATCACCTATCATGTAAACTTCCAAAACAAACATTCATTACATCTCCTGCTACACAAAATCTATATATTTATATATATCGCCGGCCAAGGCGCTCCCTATACACTATTTACCTCCATAGCCATAAATATACTTTAAAATGCTTACTCTTCCCATGAATGCCCTGCATCACAATTCTAAAAAAATAGACAACACGGGAGAGTGAGTCCACATTCCAAAGGTATGAATATGAATACCAAGTAATTATGTATAAATACATCAACACATGTATACTTTGCATATCAATACATTCACCATGCCATATGCCAACATATTTCCACACAAAGCACACAAGCATATACATAACCACGTTATTCGACCATTGAATTGTCACACAACCTTTAACTGGTATTGATATCTTTTATGTTGTCTTAATTATATTTTTACCACCTCATCACAATCATCAACATATCTCACTACCTTGGCATACTTCCTTCTATATGCAAATGCTCATAAGCTAATGCGTATGCATAAAGGAATGTTTTAACAATTGCAGATCTGACTGTAGGAAATTCAACACCAACTGTGGGATTCAAGCATGGTCATCTAACCACACCCCTACTGCAGTAGTAAAATGTATACACTTATTCTTTAAATTACATGCATTCACCAATCGTTTTACTGGTACCAAACCGCATCGCCCATCTTGCAACACCTGATCATTATCACCATGACCGCGGTACACAACATATCAACATATGGTGTTGCGGGCCGGCCAGATATTAAATCATGGCGGCTGTGATCTTAAAGACCACCGGCATCACCTGCTCATCAAGAGCCACCCCCCACAAGGGTCGGCCATATGCAGCTCCCCGAAGCAATACATGGGCGGCTTCGTGACTTTACACTAAGTCACAGGGGAAAATACAACTTGCTCGTGCACCGAGCCACCCTCCCACTGGGTCGGCCGAGGGAACTCCCCTAACGTTCCCCAACGGCGGCTATGCAGTATGCCATGGATGAAAATGTAGATCATATGCATTCCTTACTCTATGCATCCTATATATGTCACTCATCATCCAACATCATCAACACCATTATCAACATCACCACAAGGCTTTTATTAACATTAATTGTTCATAATAGTTTAAATCTTTGGGTGGCATTCTCCTTATTCTCAATCTCAATAATCAACATCAACATTCATATCATATTCATGGTAAATACAACTTATCATCATATCACTGCTCACTACACACCTTCACATAACATACCATGAATATTCTAAATGCACCAAAGCATGTTGCCAAACATATTGTCTACATCACACCACATATCATCATTTCTCACAGTATTCAAGCAAGGCTAACATGCATAACACTACATACCACAATCAAATAACATTCAAATTCATGCATTTAGAACTTAAGACTCCTCTCCTACCTCAAGAGAAGAATTCTGATTGATAAGACGCTCCCGCCTCGTCGTTCAGAATCGGTCTTACATTCACATTCATGTAAAACCTCAATTAATTACTACTCAAGCCATCAATTCAACTCTATTTAGTCACATTCATATTTATACTTCCACAACATGTGCTAGACATGTCGTAGATATCATTTTTATTCTTTATTAGGCTTCGGGAATTCCTTCCCATTAAGCCACCATCATCTAAATTCAAGGGTTACAAGACAACCCTATCCCCAAGCTTCACAAAACTCCTTCTACCAACATTCATATTCCTCAACGACATATATTTCTCCATAGAATACACTCTTAAACTAACGTTAGATATTTTCCCCCAAACTTTAAGGTTAGGGTTTCCTCCAAAACCCATCCATATTCATTAACACATCATAAACCTTCATTCTCTACCATCATTAATGCACCAACTACCATTTTCTCTTTATAAATACTCACATTTATGATGTCCCATTCTAAGGAATGAGCATTAAATGCTCTAATAAACACCCATGCACATGCCTTTCTTCTCCAAATCATAATACCCCATAATATCATTATCACTCCATTCTAAAAATGGTGAAAGGGCTTACCTCACACCCAAAACGAAATGGGTTCAAGAGAGGGAGAGAGGTAGCATGAAAATAAGAGGAAAAAGAGGGAAGAACTCCAAGCTTCCAAGCCTCTTCAGAACGAAAATGGGGGTAGGAGATGGTCACCTCTTGGCTTATGGTGTTTGGGAGGAGAAGAGAAGAAGAATGGAGGAGGAAATAAGAGAAGAAGAAGAAGTAAAATTTGTCTTTCCAACTCTCTCAGCAATTCACGAAAGTAAGGAGAAGAAAATTAGGCTTTTGCTTTATTTTTAGTTTTATTCATTAAAGTTCATCATTACCGTCACTAACAGGCTCTTCGTTTGGGCTCAATACTTCATCCGAAAATTATTCCGAATGTATATTCGGATTCCCAATATTATTCTCAATAGCCCTGACTAATATCATCTCATTTCGAGATACTTGGTTCGACACCCATCTCTCAACCGGGCTCATTTTCAGCTTAACCGGTCTCCATAAATTACCAACAGCCCCAAAAATCATGATTTAATTAATTTCAATTTAGTGGGACATTAAACAATTCATATTCAACTTGTCAATATTTATTTTCCTTAATTAATCCTCTATTTTAAAATTTGGGATGTTACAAAAATTATCAGCAACGATGAATTTTTAGCCAAATTTGAAGGTTATAGCCCACGAAAATATGACAAAATTGAGCAATTAAAGTTTTGCATAATTTTTTACGGCCACACTTAGAAAGGCAATGTAAAGTTGTCCCAAAAGTTTCATTAAATTTATCCAAGGGAAGGGGTATATTTTCACCAACGTTGAATTTCTAGGCAAATTTGAACGTGAGCCCATAAAAATATGACAAAATTGAGCAGTTGAATTTTTACATAATTTTTTACGGTCACACTTTGAAAGGCATTGTAGGGTTGTCCCTAAAGTTTCATCATATTTCTCCAAGGGAATGGGTAAATTTTGACCAATGATGAATTTTTAGTCAAATTTGAAGGCTATATAGCCCACAAAAATATAACAACACCTAATGGTTGAATTTTTATGTAACTTTTTATGGTCACACTTAGAACTGGGTTGTAGAATTGTCCTTGAAGTTCAACTGGATTCCTCTAAGAGAAAAGACAGAGTTTTCCAATGATGAAGGCTATATAGCACATGAAAATACAACCAAAGTGAGCACTTGAATTTTACATGATTTTTTACGTACTTAGAAAGGCATTGTAGGGTTATCCTTGAAGTTTCATCAGATTTCTCCAAGGGAAAGGGTAGATTTTCACCAATAATAAATTTTTAGCTAAATTTGAAGGTTATAGCGCACAAAAATATGACAACCAAGCAGTTGAATTTTTCTACGATTTTTTACGACCAAGCTTAGAAAGGCATTGTAGGGTTGTCCCTAAAGTTTCATTAGATTTCTCCAAGGGAAGGGGTAGATTTTCTATAAGGATGAATTTTTAGCCGAATTTGAAAGCTATAGCCAACGAAAATCTAACAAAACCATACAGTTGAATATTTGTGTAATTTTTATAGCCATACTTAAAATGGTATTGTAGGAAATTTCTTAAAGTTCAATCAGATTTCTCTAAGAGAAGCGGCAGATTTTCTCCAACGATGAACTTTTAGCAAATTTAAAGGCTATAGCCCATGAAAATATGACAAAACCAAGCATTTGAAGTTTTAGTAATTTTTTACGGCCATGCTTTTAGAAAATTTGAAGGCTAGCACATGAAAATATGACCAAATCGAGTGGTTGAAATTTTGCATGATTTTTTATGGCCATGCATAGAAAGGCATTGTAGGGTTTTCCCTGAAGTTTCATCAAATTTCTCCAAAGGAAGAGGCAGATTTTCACCAACGTTGAATTTTTAGCCAAATTTGAATGCTATAGCCAACAAAAATATGACAAAACTAAGTGGTTAAATTTTTACATGATTTTTTATGGTCACATTTTGAAAAGCATTGTAGGGTTGTCCTGGAAGTTTCATCATATTTCTTCAAGGGAAGGGGTAGATTTTAACCAACGATGAATTTTTAGTCAAATTTGAAGGCTATAGCCCAAAAAACATGACAAAACTGAGTGGTTAATTTTACATGATTTTTTACGGTCATGCTTAGAAAGGCATTGTAGGGTTGTCCCTGAAGTTTTATCAGATTTCTCCAAGGGAAGGGGCAGATTTTCACCAACAATAAATTTTTAGCCAAACTTAAAGGCTATAGCTCACAAATATGAGCGGTAGAATTTTTGTATGCCTTTTTACGGCTATGCTTAGGAAGACATTATAAGATTTCCCCTGAAGTTTCATCATATTTCTCCAAGGGGTGGGCACATTTCCTACAAAAACCTATTTTTAGCAAAATTGAATGCTACCTATAAAAATATGTCAAAACCGGATGGTTAATTTTTTGCGGCCATGCTTATAAAGGCATTGTAGGGTTGCCCCTTATGTTTCATCATATTTTTCCAAGGGAAGGGATAGATTCTCTTTAATGATGAATTTTTAGCCAAATTTGAAGGCTAATGACCATAAGATGTGACCAAACCGAACGGTTGTATTTTTACATGATTTTTTACGGCCATGTTTAGAAAGGCATTGTAAGGTTGTCCTTAAAGTTTCATCAGAATCCTTTAGGGAAGGGGCAGATTTGCTCGAACGACTAGTTTTTAGCCAAATTTGAAAGCTGCCCATTAAAATATATCAAAACCGAGCAGTTATTTTTCTGAACAATTTTCTACGACCATGCTTATAAAGGCATTGTAAGGTTATTCCTTAAGTTTCATCAGATTTCTCCAAGGGAAGGGGTAGATTTTTATAAAACAAAGATATCAGTGTAAAATCCAAAAAATGGAAAATGATACCTGGATCTCAAATTTTTGGATCATTTTTTACAACAATCCATAGAAATACGCTACCTTCTTATTCCCAAAGTTTCATTTGAAAAATATCACAAAACTGAGCGGTTGAATTCTTAGATAATTTTTTGCGTCCATACTTAGAAAGACATTGTAAGGTGTTCTCCAAAATTTAATTAGTTTTCTCCCTCAGAAGGGGTAGAATTTTTTAAAACAAAGATATTTAGTGTAAAATTCCAAGAAATGGAAACTGGTACCTGGAGCTCAAACTTTTGTACGGGTTTTTAGAAACGTTTTGAAATACGTTATCTTCTTGTTCCTAAATTTTCATAATTTTTCTCTAACGATGAATTTTTAGTCAAATTTAAAGGCTTATTAGGCAAAAAAATATGACAACTGAGCGGTTGAATTTTTACATGATTTTTTGTAATCATGCTTAGTAAGTTATTGTAAAGTTGTCCTTAAAGTTTTATTGCTTTTCTCCAAGGAAATTGGCATATTTTTCTAAAACAAAGATATTTAGTGTAAAATCCCAACAAATGGAAAATGGTAGTCGGAGCTTGAATTTTTGGATCATTTTTTGCAGCAAGGCTTAGAAACACGCAATTTTCTTATTCTTCAAGTTTCATAATTTTTCTCCAACGATGAATTTTTAGTTAAATTTGAAGGCTAATGCCTACGAAAAATATGACAAAATCAAGAAGTTAAATTTTTGCATGATTTTTTCGGCCATTCTTAGATAGACATTGTAAGGTTGTCCCTAAAGTTTGATTAGTTTTCTCCAAGGGAAGAAATAGATCTTTCTTAAACTCGGGGTTTCGAGTTCGATTGGGGTTTGGTAAAGGATCAAGGTACATGTTACCTTAACTATGAAGTTGATCTATTATCCACATATCTATAACAAATTAGAAGGTACCACCTATAGCTTGTAACCTGCAACCTGCTACCTACAACTTGTAACATATAACCTACTACTTGTAACCTACTACTTGCTACCTGATACCTGCTACCTGTTACGTGTTACCTGTTACTTGCTACCTATTACCTATTACTTGGAACCTGCAACCTGCTACCTACAACCTGCTACCTAAAGATTCTCCTTGAAGCTTCATCAAATTTCTTACGGATAAATTTTTACATGATCTTTTGCGGCTATGCTTAGAAAGGGATTGTAAGGTGTTCTGTTTCATCATATTTCCCCAAGGGAAGGGTAATTTTTTTAAAACGTGATTTTTTTAGCCAACTTTGAAGGTTAAAGCGCATGAAAATATGGCAAAACCGTGCGGTTGAATTTTGTCATTATTTTTTGTGGTAATGCTTAGAAAAGGATTTTAAGGCCTTCCCTGAAGTTTCATTAGATTTCTTCAAGGGAATGGACACATTTTCTTAAACAATGAATTTTTAGCCAAATTTGAAGTCTAATCCTCTTGAAAATATGATAAAACTTAGCAGTTGCATTTTTACATGTTTTTTGCACTCATGCTTAGAATGACATGTAAGGTTGTCCCTGAACTTTCATCAGATTTCTCCAAGGGAAGGAGCATATTTTCCCCAACGATGAATTTTAACCATATTGAAAGGCACCCACTAAAATATGAGAAAATCGAGCAGTTAAATTTATGTATGCTTTTTTACGGCCATTCTTAGAAGTGCATTATAAGGTTGTCCCTAAAGTTTGATTACTTTTCTCCAAGGGAAGAGGTAGATTTTTCTTAAACATGGGGTTCTGAGTTCGATTGGGGTTTAGTAAAGGATCAAATTCTTACCTTAACAATGAAGTTGATTTATTATCCATATATCTATTACAAATTACACGGTACCAACTAGTACCTACAACCTGTAACCTGTGACAAGCAACCTGTTACCTGTAACCTATAACCTGTAACCTGCAACCTAATACCTATAACATATAACCTGCTACCTTTTAACTGTTACCTGCTACCTGCTACCTATTACCTACTACCTGCTACTTGCTACTTGTTATGTGTTATCTTCTACCTGCAAGCTGCTACCTGTTACCTGCTACCTGCAACTTGCTACCTACAACCTGCTACCTGCTACCTGTAACCTGTAACGTGCTACCTGCTACCTGCTACCTGTAACCTCTAGCCTACAACCTGCTACCTGCTACCCGCTACCTGCTACCTATAACCTGCTACCTGCAACCTGCTACCTACAACTTGCTACCTGCTACCTGCTACCTGCTACCTGCTACCTACTACCTGCAACCTCTACCTGCAACCTCTACCTGCTACTTGATACCTGCTACCTGTTACCTGATACTTGTTACCTGTTAGTTGTAACCTACAGCCTGTTACCTACAATTTGCTACCTAAAGGTTCTCCCTGAAGCTTCATTAAATTTCTTGCAGATGAATTTTTACATGATCTTTTGGGGCCATGCTTAGAAATGGATTGTAAGGTTTTCCTAAGTATTATCAGATTTCTCAAGGGTAGGGGGAGATTTTCTCCAACAATAAATTTTTAACAAAAAATAAAGGTTCATGCCCATGACCATATGACAAAACCAAGCGGCTGAATTTTTTCATTTTTTTGTGGCCAAGCTTAAAAAGGCTTTGTAATGTTGTCCCTAAAGTTTCATCATATATCTCCTTAGAAAGAGGTATATTTTCTTAAACGATGATTTTTAGCCAAATTTGAAGGCAAATATGCATGAAAATATGAAAAAATCGAGCGGTTAAATTTTTTCATATTATTTATTACGGCATGCTTAGAAAAGATTTGTAAGGTTGTATCTGAGATTTCACCATATTTCCCAAACGAAGGCGTAGATTTTTTCCAACAATAAATTTTTTAGCCAAATTTGAAGGCTAATTTCCAAGAAAATATGAGAAAATCAAACGGTTTAATTTTTGCATGCTTTTTTTACGGTCATGCTTAGAAAGACATTGTAAGGTTGTCCTTGAAGTTTCATCAGATTTCTCTAAGGGAAGAAGAAATTTCTCCAACAATGAATTTTTACCCAAATTTGAAGGTTAATACCTACAAAAATATGTCAAAATCGAGCAGTTGAAGTTTTGCATGATTTTTTATGGGCATGATTAGAAAGGCATTGTAAGGTTGCCCCTAAAGTTTCTTTAGATTTCTCTAAGGAAATGAGTAGATTTTCTCCAACGATGAGTTTTTAGCCAAATTTGAAGGCTATTGCCCATAAATATATGACAAAATTGAGCTGTTGAATTTTTGCATGAGTTTTTACGGCCATGCTTAGAAAGGATTTCTAAGGTTGACCCTTAAATTTCACCATATTTCCCCAAGCGAAGGGCAAATTTTCTCCAACGATGAGTTTTTACCCAAATGCAATAAAATATGTGAATATTGAGCGGTTGAATTTTTACATGCTTTTTTACGGCCATGCTTAGAAAGACATTGTAAGGTTGTCCCTGAAGTTTCATTAGGTTTCTCCAAAGGAATGAGGAGATTTTCTCCAACAATGAATTTTTAGCAAAATATTAAGGCTAATATGCATGAAAATATCACAAAGCCAAAAAGTTGAAATTTCACATCATTTTTTACGGCCATACTTAGAAAGACATTGTAGGGTTATCCTTAAAGTTTCATCAGATATCTCTATGGGAATTACCAGATTTTCTCTAACGATGAATTTTAAGCCACATTTGAAGGTTAATGCCCACAAAAATATGAATAATCAAGTAGTTGAATTTTTGCATGATTTTTGGCGGCCATGCTTAGAAAGGCTTTGTAAGGTTATCCTTGAAATTTCATCATAATTCACCTAGCGAAGAAGCATATTTTCTCCAATGATTAATATTTAGCAACACTTAAAGGCTAATTACCCACAAAAATATGAGAAAATTAAGCGGTTCAATTTTTCCATGCTTTTTTATGGTCATGCTTAGAAAGGCATTGTACGGTTGTCCCTGACGTTTCATAAGATTTCTCCCAAGGAAGGAGAAAATTTTCTCCAACAATGAATTTTTAGCTAAATTTGAAGGCTAACTCCCATGGAAGTATGAGAAAATTTTCACATACAACCTGCTACCTACTACCTGCTACCTGTAACCTGCTACCTGCTACCTGTAACCTGCTACCTACAACCTGTTACCTGCAACCTGCTACCTGCTACCTGTAACCTGCTACCTGCTACCTGCTACCTGCTACCTGCAACCTCTACCTGCTACTTGGTACCTGCTACCTGTTACCTGATACTTGCTACCTGTTAGTTGTAACCTACAGCCTGTTACCTACAACTTGCTACCTGAAGGTTCTCCCTAAAGCTTCATTAAATTTCTTGCAGATGAATTTTTACATGATCTTTTGTGGCCATGCTTGGAAATGGATTGTGAGGTTTTCCTCAAGTATTATCAAATTTCTCAAGGGTAGGGGGAAATTTTCTCCAACAATGAATTTTTAATAACAAATAAAGGCTCATGCCCACGAATATATGACAAAACCAAGCGGCTGAATTTTTACATTTTTTTGTGGCCAAGCTTAAAAAGGATTTGTAATGTTGTCCCTAAAGTTTCATCATATCTCTCCTTAGAAAGAGGTATATTTTCTTAAACAATAATTTTTAGCCAAATTTGAAGGCAAATACGCATAAAAATATGAAAAAATCGAGCGGTTAAATTTTTTCATATTATTTATTGCGGCGTGCTTAGAAAAGATTTGTAAGGTTCTATCTTAGATTTCACCATATTTCCCAAACGAAGGCGTAGATTTTTTCCAACAATGAATTTTTTAGCCAAATTTGAAGGCTAATTTCCAAGAAAATATAAGAAAATCAAACGGTTTAATTTTTGTATGCTTTTTTTGTGGTCATGCTTAGAAAGACATTGTAAGGTTATCCTTGAAGTTTCATCAGATTTCTCTAAGGGAAGAAGAAATTTCTCCAACAATAAATTTTTACCCAAATTTCAAGGCTAATACCTACAAAAATATGTCAAAATCGAGCAGTTGAAGTTTTACACGATTTTTTATGGGCATGATTAGAAAGGCATTGTAAGGTTGCCCCTGAAGTTTCTTTAGATTTCTCTAAAGAAAGGAGTAGATTTTCTCCAACGATAAGTTTTTAGCCAAATTTGAAGGCTATTGCCCATAAATATATGACAAAATCGAGCTGTTGAATTTTTGCATAAGTTTTTACGGCCATGCTTAGAAAGGATTTTTAAGGGTGATCCTTAAATTTCACCATAGTTCCCCAAGCGAAGGGCAGATTTTCTCCAACGATGAGTTTTTACCCAAATTTAAAGGCTATTATGCAAGAAAATATATGAATATTAAGTGGTTGAATTTTTACATGCTTTTTTACGACCATGCTTAGAAAGACATTGTAAGGTTATCCCTGAAGTTTCATTATATTTCTCCAAAGGAATGGGGAGATTTTCTCCAACAATGAATTTTTAGCAAAATATTAAGGCTAATATGCATGAAAATATCATAAAACCAACAAGTTGAAATTTCACATCATTTTTTACGGTCATGCTTAGAAAGGCATTGTAGGGTTATCCTTAAAGTTTTATCAGATATCTCTATGGGAATGGCCAGATTTTCTCCAACGATGAATTTTAAGCCACATTTGAAGGCTAATGCCCACAAAAATATGAAAAATCAACTAGTTAAATTTTTACATGATTTTTGGCGGCCATGCTTAAAAAGCATTTGTAAGGTTATCCTTGAAATTTCATCATAATTCATCTAACGGGGAAGCATATTTTCTCCAATGACTAATATTTAGCAACACTTAAAGGCTAATTACCCACGAAAATATGAGAAAATCAAGCGGTTCAATTTTTCCATGCTTTTTTGTGGTCATGCTTAGAAAGGCATTGTACGGTTGTCCCTGACGTTTCATCAGATTTCTCCTAGGGAAGGAGAAAATATTCTCCAACAATGAATTTTAGCTAAATTTGAAGGCTAACTCCCATGGAAGTATGAGAAAATTTTCACATACAACCTGCTACCTCTAACCTGCTACCTGTAACCTGCTACCTTCAACCTGGTACCTGGTACCTGCTACCTGCTACCTGCTACCTATAACCTGCTACCTGCTACCTACAACCTGCTACCTGCTACCTAATACATGCTACCTGCTGATGCTGAAATCCTGAGCCATTAATTTGGTGTAAAAATCTTAGTAAAATAAAATGTGACTCTCGGATTTACACTTTGGCAAGCGCACCAGTCGTTAAAATTGTAGTGTATTTGATCGTCCCACAGGGATTGTGGTAAGTACCTCAATCTAGGACTAGTACAAGCTGAACCAACAGAAAATACATGAAGTTCATTCGGTTTTTATGGTTTTAGTGTTTATAGTTGTTTTTGTATTTTTAGAAACAGAGTTAAAGTGAAATGAGGAAAGTGATTAATAGAAAACAGGTCAGGATTGCTTCGGCTCACAATCTCCTCAAGAAACATGCAATTAAGTATAATCGAACTTCACAATCTAGAGGACAATCCGCTTGTGGTTATTCCCTAATTCCTTAGGTGAAAAACACTAATCCTTAAGCAATGAACCTTAATTCCTTAAGTGCTCGATTAACCTAAGAATCTAATGCGAAATTGGAGGTTAAACTCTAACTATTCACCTAAATTGATTAGGCCTGAACTAGTTAGAAAGCTGGAAGTTACCTAAGCTTCAACCATGATTCCTCACTGGCGAAGTTCTTCATCAGTTCTGGATTTGTCAATCCAGCGATTCTGCTCCACTCCTCAGCTTGTTCGCCTCAAGATCTAGAAGTCGATCTACTTGCTCACAGCTTTAAGACTCCATTGCTCACCTTCACAATCCCAACCTTAGGGATTTAGAACTCCATTGACTTCAGTTCCATCGAAGGATTGTGGAACGTCATGGAGGAGAGAGTTTAGAGAGAGAAAATGAAGTAGTAAGATGTTCGAAGTTTAGAATGAAAAAGATTGTGTTCTATGTATTCTCTGTCTCCACATACTTTACAGAGTATGTACATGAATATATATATAGGCATCTAACTAAACTAACTAACTTAACTAATAACTTAGAGAACTTAAGTTAACGACTAAAACTAATTACACAGTTTACAGAGTAACCAACTAATTATAGCTCAGCTCTTAACAGGATCCAGCTCAGCCTTAGCTAATTTACAGCGCAGCACCAGCTAATTGACAGTTCACTACTTAAGTTACTAAGGTTGCAGCAGTGGAGAAGAAGGCAATGAAAGCGGAAACAGTATTGCACCAGGTGTGTGTTGTTGGAGGGAAGAAATAGGGTTTAAGTTACTGCTTTTTCGCTTCAGCTGCTGGGTTTTCGCTTGAGCGGATTAAACTCTCGCTTGAGCGAGTTCGGGAATTGTACTACAGTGTTGCTTGGTCGCTTAAGCGTTATGGCGAAGCTTGGGCGAATTGGAAATATGTAATACAGAATGGCTTTCTCGCTCAAGCGTGATTGCTTCGCTTGAGCTAATTTTTATCCTTCGCTTTAGCGAATTTAACTCCCGCTTGAGCGAGTTGATTATTTAATCGGTATTCTGCAGTTGGCGTTCGGGTTCTTCATGCAATATTCCGAGTCCTTGTTCTCTTTCGGAGTCGGTGTCTTTGGAGTCTTCTTAAGTTAGCTTACTTGAAGTCTCGCTTGGTCAGTATTTGGGCTTTTTTCAGTCGGATTCAGGAAGTCTCACTCGGATTTATCAATTTCTACTCGGATTTGTAGGATTTCACTCGGAATTTTCTTCTTATCTTGAGTCCGCCCTGTTCCTGCACCAATAAACAGCTACTTGCCTAGCATTTATACGCTGGCTGCTTCAAAATTCCTTAGCTAATTAATATTTTTAATCGGTTTCTTACATAAATAGCATACTTTTGAAATAATTAACTAAAACATGAATTATTAACAAATTATTAAATAATAATATCAAAACTAGACAATACTTAGTAATTTATGTTAAATAAACAGTGGAATAATTAAGTCTTTTCAAGACTTATCACATCCCCAAACTTAAAACTTTGCTTGTCCTCAAGCAAATATTCAGATTAATTAACAATCAGCAATTGATCAACACAATCAATCTTTCCTTAACTTAGTTCATACTATAATTATTGAATACCGATCATGCTTTCTTCTCACAATTTCTAAAAATATAAAAACTTACACCTCCTTTGGGAGATAAGCTGCTGATGCTTTCCTCACTGGTCGGTGTTTAACTCTTCTCTCGGTGTATAGGGTAAATAGAATGCACTCATCACTTGCATACTAGTTAGATCAACATAGGCTTGCAACAGTTCTAAACATCATGAAATATGCCAACTCAATCGGATCAGTAAGGGCTTTTTAAGCTTATAATGGGGCTCGGCTACAGGCTCAATTATTGTTTTTCCGAGTCATAGATAGGTTACAAGATGTGTCCACTGATGCTTTGCCTCAATTCTAACTTACTTGCCTCTACTAACAACTCTCTTTACTTTTCTGACTGAATGCTACTTAATAACTCGTGCTGTTTTGCACTTTCTTTTTCTTTCAGTCCTTTGGACTTTTCCTTTCCTTTTCTTTCTTTTCTTTCCATCTTTTCCGATCGATTTTTTTTTTCTTGTGGTGCTTTGCACCTCTTTTTTCTTTTCTGAACTTTGTTCATTTTTCTCTCGGCTTTTCCTTTCTTCCTTTTATTTTTCTACATATTTATCCATAATCAAGGTCAGAGTGTGTCTTTAATTACTGTTAGGCACACTCTTCATCCCCAAACTTAGAGATTGCTAGTCCCTAGCAATAAGCAAAAACCGAGTAATTCACCAGTGGAACATTGAGGGTACTCTAGTTGGGTTTTTCTTGGATAACTAGGCTTGTAATGTTAGGTATATAAAACAAATAAAAGGTTTCAGGCTCAAACATAATCATTAGGTCAAAGGATAATTTAATAGATTAGGAAGGCTATTTTTGGCCCTGGCTAAATAATCAAAGAAGGCCTTCATCATTTTCGATTGGTTGACATACGACAATTAGCAAGCACTGAGGCAAATTCTGTCTCACTAACTAGCATGCAAGTTCACTCGGAAAAAGATAAAATAGGCTCAAAAGCTCATATGATTATAACATTTAATCAGCCAGTCTTGTCCCCAAACTTAATGTAAGATCATACATCTAGATTGCTAACTAGCATGCCGAGTAAACATTTTAATTAATGATGAATAATAGTTATGGCCAGAGATCATGAGTTAAGCAAAAACCGATCAATTAATTTATCCGACTACAGCTTAACGAATCAGCAAACTTCAAATTATTAAGATGGATTTGAAATTAAATATAATTAACATATTTTATCAAATAAAGAATCGGAAAATCAAATAAGGAGTCGGGGTACTAGAATACTTCCCTTTTACCTGAGTGGTAGTGCTAGGAAGCGCGTAATCGGATTGGGACTCATGGAGTTTACCAATACATATGAAAAACCGAATAAATCAACAAATTGACAGAAATTAAATTTTCATTACATAATTAAAAATAGAAACAAGTTCACTGTTTAGAAAGCAGTTACAATAACATTAAATTAAATACATAGGAAACATCATAAAATCGTGGAACAACTGCTTAAACATTCTGATCTTCATCGTCCTTGTCCTGCTGGGAGGGAATCGTGAATCCAATGGAAGCTAACCACGCATCTCTATCAGGTGGGGCTCCCATTTCTGCTGACTGTTCAACCCTCAGTTTTGTGGCAATCTTTCTGAGCATCTGATCGTGGTTCGAGACCCGATCATAAATTTCAAGTTGCATCTTCTTCACAACCTGTAATTCCTGTAACACCAAAAGAATGTCAGAAGAAGAAGAAGAAGGACCAGCTCCTACAGATTGCTTGGGACGTTCTGGTTCTGTGGCTTTAAACTTCACAGCACAGTTTTCAACAGCCTTAACACTTTCAACCTCTGGTAACTCATTTTCCTCACTCGCAGGAGATACATTCCTTTGAACCAGAGGAGATACATCCCTTTGCTCCTGACTTCGACTAGGTACATGAACAGACGAATCAGATATAGTGATGGTTGCCACTTCTCTTTCGTTGTCTATTTGTTTCCTTCGCACACTTCCTTCTGCAAAGTTGGGTCTAGGTTTCTGCAGAAGTCTTTGTGATCTTCTTTTCATGATGAATGTTAAAACAACGATGATAAACAACCTAATTAAACAAAAATAAGAACAGAAATCCAACAGAAAAACAACAAACCAAATTGTGAGATGCATGGCTTATGACAGTGGAAAACAATAACAATGAAACAAGAAGATAATAACCACGAACTTAGAAGTGAAAGAAGTGAAAAGGTAATACCTTTCTTAGAAACCAGAAAGTGTCTTTTCGTCTTCAGCTCAAGTTCAACATAGGTACTGAGGGTTGGAAGCTGAAAGGGTTTCTCTTTTATAATGTTGAATTCAATTTTCAAGAAACGCGTAAATGCGGTCAGCTTTAATTATTACTTTATTAAATGTATTACTACTATTATTATTATGTTGTTTATTATTTATTTATTTATTATATATATATTAGATTTTTTTTATTTTATTTTTATTTATTTTTATATATATATATTACTGGGCGTGCCATTTTTATTTTTATTTTTATTATTTATTATTTTTTTTAGAATACTCAATTACTAGAGGGGTAGAAGATCGAGGAAGAGTGGGATGATACCAATGTGATGCCAAATGGACATAGGAGAATGGAAGATGGATAAATGAACAGACGATAAGACAAGAAGCAAGTTTAACTACAAGTTTAAATCCAAGGAGAATGAAAAGTATTTAAATAAATGAAATAGAGCGTATGAGAAACGAGTGAACCATTGTAATGAAATACAAGTGAATCAAGAAGTGAATAATAAAAGAAAGGAATCGAAATATGAATGAATGAAGGAATACTGAATAAATGAATAATGAGCAAAAAGAATGAAAAGGGCGAAAGGATGAATGAATGCCGAGTGGGTACAAATTATACCAAGTGAATGAATAGTTGATCGGTGAACAAAACGAAAGTCCGAGTAAATGAAAGGGAAAGAATGAATGCATAACTGAAAAGCTGAATGACGGGTGAAGAACGGAAAAGAGAGTGACCGAGTGGAAATGAGTAAAGGGTATACCGATCGATGAAGAAGGAACCGAGTGAACTAGCGAGAAACCTAGTGAATGAGGAACTGAGTGATGAGTGAGTGAGAAAAAGTGAATAAAACACTAAATGAAAAGGGTACTGAGTGAATGAATACCGAATGGGTCACAGAATGAGTGAAAGAATGAATGAATGAAGATAAGTGTCTGAGAACCGAGTGTGACAATGAATGGACGAGTGAACAACCGTCGTGAGATACGAGTGAATAGAGAAGTGCGTGAAAGAAAGAACGAATGAGAGTAAGGCTGAATGAAAGAAAGAACGAGTGGAGGGAACTGAGTGATATAGATCTGAGATATGAAGAATGAGTGAATGACAATGAGAGTTCGGGCGAAGAACAAAAATGACAGGAGTGGAAAATGGAATGAATGAAATACCGAGTAAATGAAAGGCCGAGTAAACAAAACGAATACAGCGAAGGGCCGAGTGAATAGAGAAACTTAGGGAATGAAAAACGAGATGACAGGAAATTGAGTGACTGGAAATACTGAGTAAATTGAGTGACAATCGCGAATGAAACACGAGTAGATGAAAAAGAAAAGTACAACGGGAGAAAACCGAGAAAGAAAATAAGTGGAATGAAATGACGAGTAAATGAATACTGAGTGGATTAAACCGGGTAAAAGGGAAAAAATGAATGAACAAACAGCGAGAGGTCGGACAAATAGAAAAACAAGTGAAAGAACAGGAACGAATGGCTGACCGACCGGGCGAACAAACATGAATGAAAGATAGACGAAGAAGGAGATAACCTGAGTGGATAAAAGAACCACTATAGTGGAAACTGAATGAATATATATATGAGTGGCTGAAAAAGAAAAAGAACGGAAGGCGAAGCATTCATGAAATAATGGGTGAAAAAGATCGGGTGAATCAGTGATGAATGGAAGAATGGAAGAACGACCGAGTGAATGGAGAACGAGTGAAATAAATTGACCGAGTGGAATGAAGACAGAGTGAAAAATGAGGTAAGCAACGAAAGTCAGAATGATATGGAGCGACAGAGTGAGAAAAACGAGTGAATATAAGAATGAATGCATAGGGGTCCGAGTGAATCGGAATACCGAATGGATGAAGAAGAAGACGATTGAGTGACAAAATGAGTAGACGAGAGAATGAGTGAATGAAAAGCTGGATGAACAACCAACACATGCAGAGAGATCGGGTGATGAAATCGAGGAAGAACTCAGGTGGATTGAAAGCACAAATGAATGAATCAACGGCTGAGAGGAAGAGATAAAGTATGGGAATGAGTGACGGGTGAGGGTGGACAACAGAATATATGAAAAGAAGGACGAGTAAAAGATAAATGAAAGAAACTGAGTGAGGAGTGAGGAATGAGGGATCCGAGTGGAAGAAACCGGCTACTAGAGAAAGCCGAGTGGATGAAAGAATGAAAGGCCGCATGCAGATGAGACTAATGGATACAATACTGATTGTGATGACTGAGGAATCCGAGTAATGAAAATCCGACTGAAATAAGTCACTTTTCACTATCTGACCCGTTTATTACATCAACGATCAGAAATCCTTCAAAGTCTTACTTTTTATTCACAGAAATTTTATTGAAAAATGCCGAGTGAAGTTCAGTCGGGAAGAAGGGTTAAGACAAGTAACAATTATCCGAGTGTACTATTTTCACTCAACTTAGTACATTTTTCCTCTAAGTGCGAAACAACAATCAGCATTGGCTCGCCTAAGCTACCAGTGCTTCGCCTGAGCGAAATAGAAGAATTAAACTCGGATTTCCTTCTTCAACTTCACAACTTTATTCACTAACTTTTTAGTTTTTTTTTTCATTCTAATTCAAAGTTCTAAACAAAACAATCGGAACATAGGGCTGCCTCCCTAGAGCGCTTCTTTAAGGTCACTAGCTTGACCTTATTGTATCTAAGAAGATGGCTTCAGTAACAAGGAGGTTTTCTGCCTATCAAACTCTCCTCCAAAGTAGAGTTTGAGTCGCTGTCCATTCACCTTGAAAATCCGATCGGTAGTCGGATCTTTCAGTTCAACTGCACCATGAGGAAAAACCTCATTTACAGTAAAAGGCCCGGACCACTTGGATCGAAGTTTTCCAGGGAAGAGTTTCAGTCGGGAATTGAATAACAAAACCTGATTGTCCTTCTGAAACTCTTTCTTATTAATTCGGTTATCATGCCATTTCTTTGTTTTCTCCTTATAAATGGAGGCACTTTGATAAGCGTTGAGTCGGAACTCCTCTAATTCATGGAGTTTCAAAACTCTTTCCTCCTGAGACTGGTCACAGTCCATGTTTAATAGCTTTGTGGCCCACCACGCTTTGTGTTCCAACTCCACAGGGAGATGGCAAGCCTTACCGTACACCAATTGATACGGGGACATGCCAATCGGAGTTTTAAAAGCTGTTCGGTAAGCCCACAATGCATCATCTAATTTTACCGACCAATCTTTTCTGGATTTTCTGACCACTTTTTCTAAAATTCTCTTGATTTCTCTATTGGACAGTTTGACTTGTCCACAAGTCTGTGGATGGTAAGGAGTTGATATCTTATGTAAAACCTCATAGTGACACAGGGCTTTTTCCATTATCTTATTGCAAAAATGTGAACCCCCATCACTAATAATTACTCTCGGAACTCCAAACCTAGAGAAAATATTTTTCTTGATGAACCTAAGCACAACCTGTGCATCATTGGTTCGGGTCGGAATTACCTCCACCCATTTGGAGACATAGTCCACAGCAACAAGAATGTATTCGTTGGAGAACGACTTAGGGAAGGGTCCCATGAAGTCGATACCCCAAACGTCAAATAATTCCACAATTAGAATATTTGTCAAAGGCATGCCAGCTTTTGCAGAGACACCTCCGCTCCTTTGACATTTATCACACCTTTTTACATATTCTTTGGAATCCTGAAAGATAGTTGGCCAGTAAAAGCCACTCTGCAACACCTTTGCTGCGGTACGGGAGGCACCATGATGACCTCCGTAATAAGAATCGTGGCAGTGCCACAAGAGCCTTTCCTGCTCGGATTCAGGCACACAGCGCCTGATTACTCCATCTATGCCTATTTTAAACAAAAATGGATCATCCCATAGAAAAGCCTTACTATCATGAAAGAATTTTTTTCTCATTTGGGATGTCCAACCATCAGGTACCACTGAGGCACTTTTAAAGTTTGCCATGTCAGCGTACCATGGCCCAATTATAATGGCCATCAACTTTTCGTCTGGAAATTCCTCTTTTATTAAGACAGAATCCGACTCAACTTCCAGACGAGACAATTGGTCTGCAACTGAGTTCTCTACTCCTTTTTTGTCTCGTATTTCTAAGTCAAACTCTTGGAGTAACAGAACCCACCTAATCAGTCTCGGTTTAGACTCTTTTTTAGCTAGTAAATACTTGATTGCCGAGTGGTCTGTATATACGATGACTTTGGCACCAATCAAGTATGCACGGAATTTATCAAATGCATACACCACAGCAAGCATTTCTTTTTCAGTCGTGGTGTAATGTATTTGATTTTCATTTAACACTTTACTAGCATAATAGATCACATGAGTTAATTTCTCTTTTTTCTGACCCAGTACAGCTCCGATTGCAAAGTCACTTGCATCACACATTAATTCAAACGGTAAAGACCAGTCGGGTGATGCAAGGATCGGAGCTAAAGTCAAACTTTGTTTCAATTTTTCAAATGCCTTGACACAATTTTCATTAAATGCAAACACCTGATCTTTCACAAGCAAGTCGGTCAAAGGCTTAGCTATTTTTGAAAAATCTTTTATGAACCTTCTATAGAACCCAGCACATCCTAGAAAACTCCTTACTCCTTTCACGTTGATCGGAGGAGGAAGTTTTTCAATAATTTCAATTTTTGCTCGGTCCACCTGCATGCCCTCAGCAGAGATCCTATGGCCAAGGACTATCCCTTCCTTAACCATAAAGTGGCATTTCTCCTAGTTAAGAACGAGATTGGTCTCTTGACATCTCATCAGCACCTTAGCTAAGTTGCTGAGGCATGTGTCAAAATTGCTCCCAAATACCGAGAAGTCATCCATGAATACTTCAATAAATTTTTCCACCATATCCCCAAAAATTGCCAGCATGCACCTTTGGAAGGTTGCTGGAGCGTTGCACAAGCCGAACGGCATGCGCCTGTATGCAAAAATTCCATAGGGACATGTGAAGGCAGTCTTTTCTTGATCCTTCGAGTCAACCACAATTTGGTTATAACCCGAGTACCCATCAAGAAAACAATAGTACTCATGTCCTGATAACCTCTCAAGCATTTGATCAACAAACGGAAGGGGGAAATGGTCTTTCCGAGTAGAGTTATTCAGCCTTCTGTAATCAATGCACATCCTCCAGCCTGTAGTTGGCCGAGTGGCTATGATTTCACCCTGGTCATTTCTTACAGTCGTCATTCCTCCCTTCTTGGGTACCACTTGGACTGGGCTAATCCAAGTGCTGTCCGAGATCGGGTAAATGATTCCCGCATCAAGGAGCTTGACTACTTCCTTTCTCACTGCTTCCTTCATAATGGGGTTCAATCTGCGTTGTGGCTGTACAACAGGGGAATAGTCATCCTCCATCAGGATTTTGTGCATACAAAAGGATGGACTGATTCCCTTCAAGTCAGAAATGTTCCAGCCAATGGCAGATTCATGAGCCTTTAATACCCCAACTAGTTTATTCTCATCCTCTTCTTTTAAGTCGGCATTAATAATGACAGGATGAGTGTCATTTCCTCTCAGGAAAACATATTTCAGATGAGAAGGTAAAGGTTTTAAATCATATTTTTCTTCCAAAAATTCCTTTCCTTTCTCAGCTTCAGTATTTTCCAAATCATTTTCCTTTTCAAAATCACCTACCTCTAAAACTTCCAATAGGTCTAGTATTTCCGAGTGAGAGTCAATTGACTCGGTCTCGGAGTCAAAGTCATCCTCTAAAAAATTTCGTAGAGCCTCTTCCTTAGTTTTTAGCAGTAAGGGAGTCTGGTAATTTTCAACCTCTTCAATCATTAGGCAATCCATCCGTTCAGTCGGATGTTTCATGGAATTGAAGACATTAAAAATTACTTGCTCCTCCTGAACTCTCAGCATGAGTTCACCTTTTTCCACATCAATCAACGCTCTGCCAGTAGCTAGGAAGGGTCTACCTAAGATCAAAGGGATCTCTCGGTCAGCTTCCATATCCAACACTATGAAGTCTGCTGGAAAGATAAATTTATCTACTTTTACTAACAAGTCTTCCAGCATGCCTTGGGGATATTTAATGGACCTGTCAGCCAACTGCAAGGACATGCGAGTCGGTTGCAAGTCATTAATTCCCAGTTTTTTCATCAACGATAGAGGCATCAGATTTATACTGGCTCCTAGATCACAGAGAGCACTTCCTACATGAATATCCCCTATTGCACACGGTATTGTGAAAGATCTAGGATCCTCTAGCTTTTGGGGAAGTTTCTTTTGAATGATTGCGCTACACTCTTGAGTGAGAGTAATCATTTCATCCCCCCTAAGCTTCCTCTTCTTAGACAATAGTTCTTTTAAAAATTTTGCATAGGAAGGCATCTCCTGCAATGCCTCAGTAAAAGGGATATTAATGTGAAGTTTCTTGAAGACCTCTAAGAACCTAGCAAACTTCTGCTCCTCTATTTGCTTTTTAAACCTGTGCGGAAATAGAGCATTCCTCAGTTTTTCAGGAGTCAGCTTAGAAGCTTCCTCCAGAATCAGATCAACCTTTTTCTTTTTCTTTTGATGGACTTTATTTTCTTTTTCTTTTTCTGATTCATTTTTATTTTCTACTTCATCTTTATTGTCCTGCTCGGTTTCTTGTATTATTTCTTTTTCTTTTTCTGAACTTATTTCTTGACCCGGAGATGGAGAAATAATTTTTCCACTCCTAGTAATTATGGCCTTGCAATGTTCCCTTGGATTTACCTTGGTATCTCTAGGGAAATTGCCTGCTTGCCTCTCAGCTAATTGTTTAGAAAGCTGTCCTACTTGATTTTCTAAATTTCTTATGGATGCTTCCTGATTCTTAAAACTGGCCTGAGTGGCCTGGATAAACTGAGAAAGTACATTCTCGAGTTTGGATTTTTCTTTAACAGGAGGGTAAGAAAGTTGTTGTGGTCTATTTGTGGGTTGACTCGGTGGGATATTCTGATTCAAATGTGGACCTTTCTGCCAGGAAAAATTGGGGTGGCTCCTGTAATTAGGATTGAAGGAATTAGAAGGATAATTCCTTTGATACTGTTGCTGCCCCATATAATTCACTTGCTCGGAAGGCACAACTGGATCACACATTCCATTTTCATGGTCTCCACCACAAAAGTCACAACTGATCATAGAAACTTGACTCGGCTTTTGGAGTTCTGAAATCTGAATGCTTAATTTTTCCAAAGCCTGAGTCATTAATTTGCTCTGAGCCAGATAAGCATCTTGTGCTTCTAATTCCAATATTCCTCTCCTAGGGACTTGGTTCCTCTCACTAATCAGGTATTCATTAGAAGCCATCACATCAATCAGCTCTATAGCTTCTTCTATAGTTTTAGTTGTTAATGAGCCTCCAGCCGAGGCATCAATCAAGACTCTGGTAGCTGGCCTGACACCATTATAGAAAATAGTCACTTGCTGTCCATCAGAAATCTAATGATGAGGACATCTCCTCAAGCTTTCTTTATACCTATCCCATGCTTCCATCAAGGACTCACCTTCTCTTTGCTGGAAACATGTGATTTCATTACACAGCTTTGCATATTTAGAAGGAGGGAAGTATTTAATCAAAAATTTCCTTTGCAAATCCTCCCAGGTGGAAATACTGCCTCTCGGTTGACTCTGCAACCAGGCTTTTGCTCGGTCCCTTAGAAAAAATCGAAACAACCTTAGTCGGATTGCTTCTTCAGGGACCCCATTCATTTTTACTGTATCACAAATTTGGAGGAAGGTTGCTAAATGCAAATTTGGATCCTCAACCTCACTTCCTCCGAATTGTTCATTTCTTACCAGCTGCAGTAAAGCTGGTTTTAGTTCAAAATTGTTAGCTGCAATCGGTGGCCTAAGGATGCTAGCTTGCGATCCTTCTTCATTCGGCCTGGAGTAGTCACCTAGTGTAACTCTCCTCTGTTCCATTTCTTTTTCTTCTTTTTGCTTTTTCTCTTTTCTTAATCTACGTTCTAACAAATCGATGTCAGGATCAAAGAAGAAAGGTTCTCCTCTACTCCTTGACTGCATACAACAATTGTTAACACGACAAAGCAACTCACAGCTACGACTACTTGAAACAATAACTACTAAGAAAAATACGTATTGACTGCACACAGAAACAAAAGCAAATGGTTCAGTCTAGTACCGGTCCAAGGATTGTTGATATTACTCAACAATCCCCGGCAATGGCGCCATTAACTTGATGCTGAAATCCTGAGCCATTAATTTGGTGTAAAAATCTTAGTAAAATAAAATGTGACTCTCGGATTTACACTTTGGCAAGCGCACCAGTCGTTAAAATTGTAGTGTATTTGATCGTCCCACAGGGATTGTGGTAAGTACCTCAATCTAGGACTAGTACAAGCTGAACCAACAGAAAATACATGAAGTTCATTCGGTTTTTATGGTTTTAGTGTTTATAGTTGTTTTTGTATTTTCAGAAACAGAGTTAAAGTGAAATGAGGAAAGTGATTAATAGAAAACAGGTCAGGATTGCTTCGGCTCACAATCTCCTCAAGAAACATGCAATTAAGTATAATCGAACTTCACAATCTAGAGGACAATCCGCTTGTGGTTATTCCCTAATTCCTTAGGTGAAAAACACTAATCCTTAAGCAATGAACCTTAATTCCTTAAGTGCTCGATTAACCTAAGAATCTAATGCGAAATTGGAGGTTGAACTCTAACTATTCACCTAAATTGATTAGGCCTGAACTAGTTAGAAAGCTGGAAGTTACCTAAGCTTCAACCATGATTCCTCACTAGCGAAGTTCTTCATCAGTTCTGGATTTGCCAATCTAGCGATTCTGCTCCACTCCTCAGCTTGTTCGCCTCAAGATCTAGAAGTCGATCTACTTGCTCACAGCTTCAAGACTCCATTGCTCACCTTCACAATCCCAACCTTAGGGATTTAGAACTCCATTGACTTCAGTTCCATCGAAGGATTGTGGAACGTCATGGAGGAGAGAGTTTAGAGAGAGAAAATGAAGTAGTAAGATGTTCGAAGTTTAGAATGAAAAAGATTATGTTCTATGTATTCTCTGTCTCCACACACTTTACAGAGTATGTACATGAATATATATATAGGCATCTAACTAAACTAACTAACTTAACTAATTGTTGTTCAAGTGGCCTCAATACTCAAGAGGGGGGGTGAATTGAGTTTTAAAACTTTTGATTGGAATACCTTTGAAATTGATTTTATAACCAAGATTGTGAGATTATGCAAGTGAAATAGAATGGAGGATAACAAGCAATGCACTATAATGAGAAATATTGCTGAAGCAATTTATCAAACACTTGGTGTGCAATATTAGAGGTATAACAAATTAAGCAAGTTCAAGTGAGCTCTTCTCAACCAATCAATACCAATCAACAAATATGCAGTAAATGAAAGTAAAAGGAGTAAGGAAGAGAAGCTTGCAAACCGATGTAACGAGTTCCACCCAATCCGGTGTACGTCTCGCCTCTAAGCAACCCACTTAGAGGATTTTCCACTATTGTAGACTAGAGATACAACTTTGAGCAATTGCGGCTTCCTAGTGTCCCACACTCAAGAACCCAATCCTCACAAGTATAAGGGCAACCCACCCAATCTCTCAATCTCACAATATCCCAAAGATTGAATCCTCAACCTTTGTAACCACTCAACCTAGAGTGAACAACCACTCAACCTAGAGTGAATATCTTGTGTTTGGAGTTTGTGTTTACAATCAATATACTCTCTTAATAGAGCAGATATACAAATGAAAAGCTCTCCCAAATTCTAATCTCTCAAGATGAGAGGATATACAAGTGAAAGTACAATATGCAAGAAATAGGCTTACAAAGCACAAAATAGAGCTATGAATTGTTGCTACTTAGTTGTGTGTTTGTGCTTGTCTTCCTCTTCAATTTATAGAGCCAAGATAGCTGTTGAGGAGTGCCCTAGTCCATCATAGCCGTTGCAGTTAGTGGAAATTTAAAGAATGGTGGAGACATGACCTGGTTTCCCACTTAAATCTGTTTTTCCACTAGCGTAATCGATTACACCCTCGCGTTGTAATCGATTAGCTTCAAGTCAGAGAGTCACTAATCGATTATTTTACTTCCTGTAATCGATTAGCATCTGTACCTGATGCATTTAATTTGTTTTCGCAGCATCCTAATCGATTAGCATGTCTTGCAATCGATTACCTTAAATCCAGTGACTCACTAATCGATTATATGGTTCCCTTAATCGATTAGCTTTCATACCTGATGCATTTTTGTCCCATTTCTGATTGTTGTAATCGATTAGTCTCTGGTGTATAATCGATTACCTTAATTCCAGTGTGTACCTAATCGATTATTTGGCTTACTAATCGATTAGCTTTCATACCTGATGCAATTAATTCCAAAACAGAAAGCTCCTAATCGATTAGCATCTATGGCCTAATCGATTAGCTTCGCTGTTACTTCAATTCTGATTTCATGTCTTTGTTTTTGCATCGGTTTCTTCAAGAGTGCTTGTCATTATCAAAATCTTTGCACATCTTTGGACCTGTTAACATATTCAAACACATTCTCCCCCTTTTTGATGATGACAACTATGTTCATCTCTTGAGGGTTGTTAGTTTAAATAATATAGACTTATCTTTTATCTTTTTGCAAAAATAACTCTGCTACATTATCTCTTTTTCAAATAGCAGATGACCAATTTCAAAAATCAGAGTAATCACATTCAGCAGCCAATGTCTTATCTCATTTTATCTATTGTCTATTATCTATAACTCTCCCCCTATCAAAAGGAAGTTAATAACTAGATAAAATTATTCAAATTTTGTTAACAGAACATATTCAAAATTGTAGTGTCAGAGCATCTATCAATATTATCCATATTTAATTATCCAAATTTTTTTTTTGTATCAGAGCATTATCCAACATATGAACATATATTCTTCTCCCCCTTTGTAATCATCAAAAATAATTAGAGCAGTGAAGAGAAATAATATAAACTGAAATAAGATACTTTTATTGAATTGGAAAAAATGGGAAATACAAGAAGTGAAATTATGCAAAATTCAGAAAACAGCAAAAAGAAACCAACAGCTAAACAAAACATAACTAAAAATCTAATTATCCGGGTTGAAGAAGCGGATTTCTGCAATTTGGTGAGCCAGCTCTTCATAACGCTGCTGCATCATCTCAAAATGTTGTTGCTCGGTCATTGAAAACTCTTGGAGGGAGTTTTCAAGTCGATCGAAGCGGCGATCAAGATGGGCGTAGAGAGATGCAAATGGGTCTGCTTGGGGTGCAGATGAAGAGGCTGATGGTGCAGCTTGTGGTTGAGGTGGAGGAGGAGGAGGAGCAGCAGGTTCAGCAAAGGGGTTGGCACCATGTTCCCGGTCACTCCTTAGAATCCACATTCCAGCAATGTTGACCATGCCCATTTTATTGAGGTGGGAAGTGCCAATGCAAGCTCTTGGGGGCACTTTCTCAGATAGTTCCCCTGCCAAGTCAACACCACAGAATTTAAAAATTTTGGTGAGGAGGATACCATAAGGGAGCTTTTGCTGGTCCTTGGCATGGCGCATGTGGAATTTGATCAACTGAACCCAGTTGATCTCTTTGTGGTTCAGCATGGCCCACATTAAGAGGACATCATCCTCTTCAACCAGAGCATAGTTCCCACCACGGGGAACAATCATCTTGACCAAGAAGAAGTGGAGCAGGCGGTTGTTCATGGTCAAGTGGCCAACTAGTTTGTGGTTGCTCATGGGAGGAGCCGGCTTCCACAAAGAACAGCGGGCAGTGATGGGATTAAAACCCCATTCATCCTCAGGTTCGCCTCCATCAAAGTCAGCATTGTTGAGGGGCAGTTTGGAAATTTCTGCAAATTGGGCATTTGAGAGTTTGATGGTGGTGTTTTTCACCTTGGATTCAACCATCCCATTGACAAGGCGGAGGTTGCAGTAGAATACTCTCATAAGCTCAGGATAGTATTCTTCTTCTTTGAGGGATAAGAAGGGGAAGAGGTTGTAGTGGTTGAGGCTTTGGGTGAAGGTAAGGCTTGGGTTGTCAAAAGTGTCAGCAACGGTGTAATGAGGGGTCATAATCTCCCTTTCAGAAAAATTCTTCATAAAATTTTGAAGTTCTCTGGGAGAAGAGAAGAACCTTGAGAAGTCAAGAGGGTTATGGGCTTGAGCTGCAGAGGACCTAGCTCTCTTGACAGTTCTAGAAGTAGACATGGTGGAAAATGCAAAAGAAGGAGATGAAGAGAGATGAGTGCTAGAGAGTTTTAGAGAGGTTTGGGAGAAAGGAGGTGGTGTGAGATGAGAAGGTGAAGGGAGGGGTATTTATAGGTGAGAATTAGGTTTGGGAAGGAGGAAAGAGAGTTTAGAAAGGAGTGAAGTGAGTTAAGAGAGGGAGAGTTTCGAGTGAGCCTAGGAAGTTGCATTTTACTCTTCAGAACGCATACTAATCGATTACTAGGCAGGTGGTAATCGATTAGATCACTGTTTCTGGGGAATTTCAAACGTTTCATACAGAGGGTAATCGATTATAGGCTTAGGGTAATCGATTAGTTTAGAAACAGAATCGTCCTAATCGATTGGAGCAATGTGGTAATCGATTATGAAGAAGAGGAAACGTTTTAAACTTGAAACAGAAGCTTCGTAATCGATTATGGATCATGGATAATCGATTATCTTAGAAACAGAATGATTGTAATCGATTATGGGTGAGTTCTAATCGATTATCTTAGAAACAGAAGCTTAGTAATCGATTGGGATTAACAATGTAATCGATTATGGAGTCAAAAACTTCAAACATATCAAACAGCAAGGTTCCAAACATGAAATGTGATATATACCATGCATTATGCCATTCAATAAGGTTCTTATCAAAATATTCAAACACAACTGGACATGTCAAGAATGCCTAACTCTCTTCTTATGTGAATGAATTGCTCTCTAGCCAAGGGTTTTATGAAAATATCAGCTAGTTGCCTAGAAGTTTCTACATGTTCAAGTACACAATCCCCTTTTAACACATAATCTCTAATAAAGTGATGCCTAATCTCAATGTGTTTGGTTCTAGAGTGCATTACTGGATTCTTGGAGATGTTAATGGCACTTGTATTATCGCATTTAAGAGGCACATGGTTTAATACAACTCCAAAATCTAGAAGTTGTTGTCTCATCCAAAGGATTTGAGCACAACAACTACCAGCTGCAACATATTCTGCCTCAGCTGTTGATAGCGCAACACTTACTTGTTTCTTGCTATGCCAAGAAACAAGAGAACTACCAAGCAAGTGACATGTTCCGCTAGTACTTTTCCTATCAAGCTTACATCCTGCAAAGTCCGAATCAGAATAACCAACTAAAGTACATTCAGCCCCTTTGGGGTACCATAAACCAACATCTTGAGTCCCAACTAGATATTTCATTATCCTTTTTACTGCAGTGAGATGAGATTCCTTAGGACAAGCTTGGTATCTAGCACACATACACACAGCAAACATGATATCCGGTCTACTAGCGGTTAAGTAAAGTAAGGATCCTATCATACCTCTGTATTTTGTAAGTTCAACATCCTTACCTTTCTCATCCTTGTCCAAATAGCATGAAGTGCCTATGGGTGTGGCCATATCATTTGTTTTGTCCATATTGAATTTTCTGAGTAATTCCTTGCAGTACTTAGATTGGTTTATGAATGTGCCTTCATTGGTTTGCTTGATTTGTAGTCCAAGGAAGAAAGTAAGTTCCCCCATCATGGACATTTCAAATTCTTCCTGCATAAGCTTGGCAAACTCCTTGCACATTGAATCATTAGTGGCACCAAAAATTATATCATCAACATAAATTTGTACCAGTAGTATGTTATTCTTATGGTGCTTTATAAATAAAGTTGTATCAACCTTCCCTCTTTCAAAATGATTTTCTAAAAGAAATTTGCTCAACCTTTCGTACCAAGCTCTTGGAGCTTGTTTCAAACCATACAAAGCTTTCTTTAATTTGAAAACATGATTTGGAAATTGATGATTTTCAAAACCTGGAGGTTGATCAACATATACTTCCTCTTGAATGTATCCATTCAAGAAAGCACTTTTAACATCCATTTGGTACAATTTGAAATCCCTACAGCATGCGAAGGCTAATAGTAGTCTAATTGCTTCTAACCTAGCTACGGGTGCATACGTCTCTTCATAGTCAATGCCTTCTTCTTGATTATATCCTTTAGCTACTAGTCTAGCTTTGTTTCTAGTAATTATGCCATTTTCATCCATTTTATTTCTAAAAACCCATTTGGTTCCTATTATTTGGTGATCATTGGGTCTTGGCACAAGCTCCCAAACTTCATTTCTTTCAAATTGATTTAGCTCTTTTTGCATGGCCAACATCCAATGTTCATCAATAATAGCCTCTTCTATGTTCTTGGGTTCTATTTGTGATACAAATGCTAGATGATTACAAGTATTTCTGATAGCATTTCTAGTACTTACACCTCGAGTTATTTCACCTATGACTTTGACTAAGGGATGATCCTTCAAAGTTACCCATTCTTGTTGTCTCTCAATTTGTGCTGCACCTCCATCATTGTTGACTTCTTCTTCTTTGTCTTGTAAGTTCATTTCTTGAAAAGTACCTACAAGATCATCAACATCTTCCTTTCTCGGAGGGTTATGTCTATTTTCATCAAATTTGACATGAATAGATTCCTCAATGGTATTTGTTTGTTTGTTGAAAATTCTATAAGATTTACTTGATTGAGAATATCCTAGGAATATTGCCTCATCAGATTTTGCATCAAACTTTCCTAGATTATCCTTTCCATTGTTGAGCACAAAACATTTACATCCAAAAATATGAAAGTATACAATGTTGGGTTTTCTACCCTTGTAAAGCTCATAGGGGGTTTTCTTTAAAATAGGCCTTATCAAACATCTATTCATAACATAACACGCGGTGTTTATCGCATCGGCCCAAAAATGTTTTGCAATATTGTTTTCATTTAGCATGGTTCTAGCAAGCTCCACTAAAGATCTATTCTTTCTTTCAACTACTCCATTTTGTTGTGGAGTTCTAGGAGCTGAAAAGTTGTGATTAATACCATGTTTTTCGCAAAACTTTTCAAAAGATTGATTTTCAAATTCTCCCCCATGATCGGTTCTAATGGATGCAATTTTTGAGTTTTGCTCATTTTGGATAATCTTTGCAAGTTTCTTGAATGCATGATATGCTTCATTTTTATGAGCAAGAAACAATGTCCATGTATATCTTGAATAGTCATCTACTATAACTAGACCATAGTAATTACCTCCAAAGCTTTTGATTTTGGATGGTCCAAATAAGTCCATGTGCAAAAGTTGTAAAGGCCTTTGAGTAGAAACAATGTTTTTGGATTGAAAAGATGCCTTTACTTGTTTTCCCTTTTGACATGCATCACAAAATCTATTTTCAAATTTAAGCTTTGGTAGACCAATTACTAAATCTTTAGAAACAAGTTTGTTCAAGTGGTCTACATGTATATGAGCTATTCTTCTATGCCATAGCCATGTTTCATCCTCTTTTGAAATGAAGCATTGTGCATCATTTGTAGACAAACTATCCATATCAATCATGTAAATATTATCAATTCTTTGGCCTACAAACTTAATTTCCTTATTAGTCTTATGCTCAATTATGCAACAATTTGATTCAAATAACACTCTATATCCTTTGTCACATAATTGACTTATGCTAAGTAGATTATGTTTGAGGCCTTCAACATACAATACGTCACTTATGGAGGTGGAAGAATTCTTACCTATATTTCCAATGCCTAGGATTCTTCCTTTAGTGTTGTCTCCGTAGGTGACACTTCCTTTCCTTTTGGGAGTGAATGATGTAAATTTGGTTATGTCTCCCATCATATGCTTTGAACACCCGCTATCCAAGTACCAATGGGTGTTGCTTGCCTTGAAGCATACCTACAAAACAAAATCATTTTAGAGAACTAGGTACCCATTTTATGTTGGGTCCTTTAAGGTTAGCTTGTGGAGATGTTCCTTTGGGAACCCACACCTTTCTTAAGACTTTTGGTCCTAGTTTCCTAACACTACACTTATAAGCACTATGTCCTTTGGAACCACAATGATTGCATTTCATGAACGGTGAGGAGGATTTGCTTGGTGGTGCAAAGAAACTTTCATAGTGTTTCTCCATTTTATGGTTACTATGTTCTTGGTCATATCCTAAACCGGTTTTACTAAACATGCATTTTTGTTGCCCAAGTAGGATATTCAAATTATCTCTTCCATTTGTGAATTTCTCTAGTGTCCTATTTAGGTCTTCAACCTTGGTTTCTAATACAATGCACCTTTTTGCAAAATCACATGGTTTATCCTTAGAGCATGTTTGAACTTTCTCTAGTTCTTCTTTTAAGCTCTCATTTTCTTTACATACTTCCATGAGATGCAATTCAAGAGTATCACTAGTTTTCCTAGATGCTTTGAGTTTACTAGAGATTTTTGTAAATTTATCATATAATTCTTCAAATGCATCTAACAGCTCATTTTTATCTAAGTCAAGAAGATTTACCTCATTATCTTCTTCTTGATGATTTGCCATTAAGCAAAGATTGGCTTGCTCATCTTCCGAGTCGTCGGAGCTGCTCACATCGTTCTCATCCCAAGCAATATAGGCTCTTCTTCTTCTTTGTTTGTCCTTGCCCTTCTTTTTGAGGTTTGGACAATCGGCTTTGAAGTGTCCTTCCTTGCCACATTCAAAACAACTTGGTGAAGAGGAAGTTTCATTAGAGGTAGGTTTCTTACCTTGGGGCTTAAAGTTCTTTTGGAACTTTTTGTTCTTCATGAATCTTCCAAATCTTTTTACGAATAGCCCAAATTCTTCTTCTTCATCTAAGTCACTGCATGATTCTTCCTCATGTATGGAGGTGGCTTTGAGGGCTAGTCCTTTCTTCTTGGTGGATTTCTCCTCTTCCTCGGCTAGCTTCAATGCTTTAAGTTCTTGCTCTTGTTCTTGCAATTTTCCAAAGAGTGTTGCAAGAGACATTTCATTGATGCTAGGAGATTGTTTTATTGCTGTGACAAGAGGTTGCCATTCCCTGCTAAGACTTTTCAAAATTTTGTGCATAAGCTCTTTGTTAGTATATACTTTGCCAAGAGTAATAAGATGGTTGATAATAAGTGTAAACCTTTTCTGCATATCTACAATAGATTCTCCTGAATTTATCCTAAAGCATTCATATTGGCTAGTCAAGGTACTAATTTTGGAGTCCTTTACATCATTAGTACCTTCATGGGTTACTTGAAGAGTATCCCACATTTCTTTAGCAGTTTGGCATGTCATTATTCTAAAAAATTCATCTTGACCTAAAGACATAGTAATGAGATTTTTGGCCTTGTAGCCATATTGGACTTTCTTTTCTTCCTCGCTTGTCCATTCATCTATAGGTTTTTCAACATTCTTGCTATCTATAGTATGCATCGGTATATAAGGACCATTTTCAATGGTATTCCATATTCTCAAGTCAATTGATTGAATGAAGATTTTCATTCTTTCTTTCCAAAACGCATACCCTTCCCCATTAAAAGCGGGAGGTCTATTTATAGCACCACCCTCGGGAAAAACATTTTGAGAACTTGAGGCCATTTAATCTCTTGAAGCTGTTAAGCTTGATTTACCAAGAGTCAAGCTCTGATACCACTTGTTGTTCAAGTGGCCTCAATACTCAAGAGGGGGGGTGAATTGAGTTTTAAAACTTTTGATTGGAATACCTTTGAAATTGATTTTATAACCAAGATTGTGAGATTATGCAAGTGAAATAGAATGGAGGATAACAAGCAATGCACTATAATGAGAAATATTGCTGAAGCAATTTATCAAACACTTGGTGTGCAATATTAGAGGTATAACAAATTAAGCAAGTTCAAGTGAGCTCTTCTCAACCAATCAATACCAATCAACAAATATGCAGTAAATGAAAGTAAAAGAGTAAGGAAGAGAAGCTTGCAAACCGATGTAACGAGTTCCACCCAATCCGGTGTACGTCTCGCCTCTAAGCAACCCACTTAGAGGATTTTCCACTATTGTAGACTAGAGATACAACTTTGAGCAATTGCGGCTTCCTAGTGTCCCACACTCAAGAACCCAATCCTCACAAGTATAAGGGCAACCCACCCAATCTCTCAATCTCACAATATCCCAAAGATTGAATCCTCAACCTTTGTAACCACTCAACCTAGAGTGAACAACCACTCAACCTAGAGTGAATATCTTGTGTTTGGAGTTTGTGTTTACAATCAATATACTCTCTTAATAGAGCAGATATACAAATGAAAAGCTCTCCCAAATTCTAATCTCTCAAGATGAGAGGATATACAAGTGAAAGTACAATATGCAAGAAATAGGCTTACAAAGCACAAAATAGAGCTATGAATTGTTGCTACTTAGTTGTGTGTTTGTGCTTGTCTTCCTCTTCAATTTATAGAGCCAAGATAGCTGTTGAGGAGTGCCCTAGTCCATCATAGCCGTTGCAGTTAGTGGAAATTTAAAGAATGGTGGAGACATGACCTGGTTTCCCACTTAAATCTGTTTTTCCACTAGCGTAATCGATTACACCCTCGCGTTGTAATCGATTAGCTTCAAGTCAGAGAGTCACTAATCGATTATTTTACTTCCTGTAATCGATTAGCATCTGTACCTGATGCATTTAATTTGTTTTCGCAGCATCCTAATCGATTAGCATGTCTTGCAATCGATTACCTTAAATCCAGTGACTCACTAATCGATTATATGGTTCCCTTAATCGATTAGCTTTCATACCTGATGCATTTTTGTCCCATTTCTGATTGTTATAATCGATTAGTCTCTGGTGTATAATCGATTACCTTAATTCCAGTGTGTACCTAATCGATTATTTGGCTTACTAATCGACTAGCTTTCATACCTGATGCAATTAATTCCAAAACAGAAAGCTCCTAATCGATTAGCATCTATGGCCTAATCGATTAGCTTCGCTGTTACTTCAATTCTGATTTCATGTCTTTGTTTTTGCATCGGTTTCTTCAAGAGTGCTTGTCATTATCAAAATCTTTGCACATCTTTGGACCTGTTAACATATTCAAACACACTAATAACTTAGAGAACTTAAGTTAACGACTAAAACTAATTACACAGTTTACAGAGTAACCAACTAATTACAGCTCAGCTCTTAACAGGATCCAGCTCAGCCTTAGCTAATTTACAGCGTAGCACCAGCTAATTGACAGTTCACTACTTAAGTTACTAAGGTTGCAGCAGTGGAGAAGAAGGCAATGAAAGCGGAAACAGTATTGCACCAGGTGTGTGTTGTTGGAGGGAAGAAACAGGGTTTAAGTTACTGCTTTTTCGCTTCAGCTGCTGGGTTTTCGCTTGAGCGGATTAAACTCTCGCTTGAGCGAGTTCAGGAATTGTACTACAGTGTTGCTTGGTCGCTTAAGCGTTATGGCGAAGCTTGGGCGAATTGGAAATATGTAATACAGAATGGCTTTCTCACTCAAGCGTGATTGCTTCGCTTGAGCTAATTTTTATCCTTCGCTTTAGCGAATTTAACTCCCGCTTAAGCGAGTTGATTATTTAATCGGTATTCTGCAGTTGGCGTTTGGGTTCTTCATGCAATATTCTGAGTCCTTGTTCTCTTTCGGAGTCGGTGTCTTTGGAGTCTTCTTAAGTTAGCTTACTTGAAGTCTCGCTTGGTCAGTATTTGGGCTCTTTTCAGTCGGATTCAGGAAGTCTCACTCGGATTTATCAATTTCTGCTCGGATTTGTAGGATTTCACTCGGAATTTTCTTCTTATCTTGAGTCCGCCCTGTTCCTGCACCAATAAACAGCTACTTGCCTAGCATTTATACGCTGGCTGCTTCAAAATTCCTCAGCTAATTAATATTTTTAATCGGTTTCTTACATAAATAGCATACTTTTGAAATAATTAACTAAAACATGAATTATTAACAAATTATTAAATAATAATATCAAAACTAGACAATACTTAGTAATTTATGTTAAATAAACAGTGGAATAATTAAGTCTTTTCAAGACTTATCACCTGCAACCTGCTACCTGCTACCTGCTACCTGCTACTTGCTACCTGCTACCTGCTACCTGCTATCTGCTATCTGCTATCTGCTACCTGCTACCTGCTACCTGCAACCTGCAACCTATAACCTCTACTTGCTACTTGATACCTTCTACATGTTACCTGATACTTGCTACCTGTTACTTGTAACCTACAGCCTGTTACCTATAACTTGCTACCTGAAGGTTCTCCCTGAAGCTTCATTAAATTTCTTACAGATGAATTTTTACATGAAATTTGTGGCCATTCTTAGAAATGGATTATAAGATTTTCCTGAAGTATTATCAGATTTCTCAAGGGTAGGGGGAGATTTTCTCCAACAATGAATTTTTAACAAAAAATAAAGGCTCATGCCCACGAACATATGACAAAAACAAACAGTTGAATTTTTGCATTTTTTGTGGCCAACTTTTAAAAGGCTTTGTAATGTTGTCCCTAAAGTTTCATCATATCTCTCCTTAGAAAGAGGTATATTTTCTTAAACGATGATTTTTAGACAAATTTGAAGGCAAATACGCACAAAAATATGAAAAAATCGAGCGGTTAAATTTTTCATATTATTTATTGCGGCATGCTTAGAAAAGATTTGTAAGGTTGTATCTAAGATTTCACCATATTTCCCAAACGAAGGCATAGATTTTTTCCAACAATAAATTTTTTAGCCAAATTTGAAGGCTAATTTCTAAGAAAATATGAGAAAATCAAACGGTTTAATTTTTGCAAGCTTTTTTTATGGTCAAGCTTAGAAAGACATTGTAAGGTTATCCTTAAAGTTTTATCAGATTTCTCTAAGGGAAGAAAAAATTTCTCTAACAATGAATTTTTACCCAAATTTGAAGGCTAATACCTACAAAAATATATCAAAATCGAGCAGTTGAAGTTTTCCATGATTTTTTATGGGCATGATTAGAAAGGCATTGTAAGGTTGCCCCTGAAGTTTCTTTAGATTTCTCTAAGGAAAGGAGTAGATTTTCTCCAACGATGAGTTTTTAGCCAAATTTAAAGGCTATTGCCCACAAATATATGACAAAATCGAGCTGTTGAATTTTTGCATGAGTTTTTACGGCCATGCTTAGAAAGGATTTTTAAGGTTGATCCTTAAATTTCACCATATTTCCCTAAGCGAAGGGTAGATTTTCTCTAACGATGACTTTTTACCCAAATTTGAAGGTTATTATGCAAGAAAATATGTGAATATTGAGCGGTTGAATTTTTACATGCTTTTTTGCGGCCATGCTTAGAAAGACATTGTAAGGTTGTCCCTGAAGTTTCATTAGATTTCTCCAAAGGAATGAGGAGATTTTCTCCAACAATGAATTTTTAGCAAAATATTAAGGCTAATATGCATGAAAATATCACAAAACCAAAAAGTTGAAATTTCACATCAATTTTTACGGCCATGCTTAGAAAGGCATTGTAGGGTTATCGTTAAAGTTTTATCAGATATCTCTATGGGAATGGCCAGATTTTCTCCAACGATGAATTTTAAGCCACATTTGACGACTAATGCCCACGAAAATATGAAAAATCAAGTAGTTGAATTTTTGCATGATTTTTGGCGGCCATGCTTAGAAAGGCCTTGCAAGGTTATCCTTGAAATTTCATCATAATTCACTAGCGAAGAAGCATATTTTCTCCAATGATTAATATTTAGCGACACTTAAAGGCTAATTACCCATGAAAATATGGGAAAATTAAGCGGTTCAATTTTTCCATGCTTTTTTGTGGTCATGCTTAGAAAGGCATTGTATGGTTATCCCTGACGTTTCATTAAATTTCTCCCAAGGATGGAGAAAAGTTTCTCCAACAATGAATTTTTGGCCAAATTTGAAGGCTAACTCCCATGGAAGTATGAGAAAATCGAGCAGTTGAATTTTTGCATATTTTTTATGGCCATTCTTAGAAATGCATGGTAAGGTTGTCCCAGAAGTTTCATCAGATTTCACTAAGGAAAGAAGCAGGTTTTCTTCAACGATGAGCTTTTAGCTAAATTGAAAGGCTAATGCCTACGAGAATATAATAAAATCGAGTAGTTGAAGTTTTCCATGATTTTTTTGCGGCCATGCTTAGAAAGGTTTTGTAAGGTTGTCTTTAAAATTATCATATTTCTCTAAGCGAAATGGCAGATTTTATCCAATGATAAATTTTTAGCCAAATTTAAAAGCAACCCATGAAAATATGACAAAATCGAGCGGTTGAATTTTTGCATGCTTTTCTGCGGTAATTCTTAGAAAGGCATTGTGAGGTTGTCCCTGAAGTTTTATTAGATTTCTTCAAAGGAAGGGGTATATTTTTTCCGCCAATGAATTTGTAGTAAAATTTCAAGGCTAAACCTAAACAGTTGAAATTTCACATCATTTTTTACGGTCATGCTTAGGAAGGCATTGTACGGTTATCCGTAATGTTTCATTAGATATCTACAAGGGAATAGACAGATTTTCTCCAATGATGATTTTTAAGCCAGATTTGAATAGCCCACGAAAATATGACAAAACCGAGCGTTTGAATTTTTACATAATTTTTGTAGGGTGTTCCTTAAAGTTTCATCAGATTTCTCTAAGGGAAGGGGGAATTTTTCACCAATGACGAATTTTTAGTCAAATTTGAAGTCTATAGCCCACGAAAATATGACAAAACCAACCGGTGGAATTTTTCCCTGATTTTTTTATTGCCAAGCTTAGAAATGTATTGTAGGGTTGTCCCTGAAGTTTCGTTGGATTTCTCTGAGAGAAAAGAAAGATTTTGTCCAGCATTGAATTTTTAGCCAAATTTAACTGTTATAGCCCACGAAAATATGACAAAATCGAGCGGTTGAATTTTTGCATAATTTTTTACGACCATGCTTCAAAAGGTAGTGTAGGATTGTCCCTGAAGTTTCATCAGATTTCTCTAATAGAAGGGGTGGATTTTCACCAATGATGATTCTTATCCAAATTTGAAGTCTATAGCCCATGAAAATATGACAAAGAAAATCCAAATTTGAATTTTTCCATTATTTTTTACCGCCAAGCTTAGAAATGTATTGTAGGGTTGTCCCTGATGTTTCATCGAATTTCTCTAAGAGAAAGGGCAGATTTTGTCAAACGTTGAATTTTTAGCCAAATTTAAAGGTTATATAGCCCACGAAAATATGACAAAATAGAGCGGTTGAATTTTTGTATATTTTTTACGGCCACGCTTTGAAAGCTATAGTCCATGAAAAATATGACAAAACTGAGCGGTGAAATTTTTACATAAATTCTTATGGCCACACTTAGAAAGGCATTATAGGGTTATCCCTGAAGTTTCATCAAATTTCTCCAAGGGAAAGGGCAGATTTTCACCACCAATGAATTTTTAACCAAATTAAAAGGCTATAGCCCATGAAAATATGACAAAACTAAGCGGTTAAATTTTTGAGTAATTTTTTACGACCATTCTTATAAAGGCATTATAGGGGCTCCCTAAAGTTTCATTGGATTTCTCTAAGAGAATGAGCAGATTTTCTCCAACGATAAATTGTTATCAAATTTGAAGGGTATAGCCAATGAAAATATGACCAAACCGAGCGGTTTAATTTTTGCAATATTTTTAATGGCCATACTTAGAAAGGCCTTGTAGGGTTGTCCCTGAAGTTTAAGCAGATTTCTGCAAGGGAAGTTGCAGATTTTCTTTAAAGATGAATTTTTAGCCAAATTTGAAGGATATATAACCCATGAAAATATGATAAATCTGAGTAGTTGAATTTTTGTATATTTTTTTATGGCCACACTTAGAAAGGCATTGTAGGGTTTGTTAACCAAGTGGCCTCAATTACTCAAGAGGGGGGGTGAATTGAGTATTAAAAATTTTACTTGGAATGCTTTTGAAATTAATTCTTTGATAAATATACTTGTTAAAGTTAATAAATTTAATCACAAATGATAACAATTTATACTCAAGGCAAATTAACAAATACTAAGTATATGGCAATAAATTCACTTTAAGAGATAAAGTAATATTCAAATAATAATATCAAATTAATCACAACACTATTTTTGGTACTTAGAAAGATTTAAAGAATAATTCAAGAATATTACTTAAACAACTTCAATAAATTTAATCTAAGTGATTTACAAATTTAATCAAGCCAATAGAATATGCACTTTAATTTAAATAAGTAAATTAATAAAGTTGCTTAACTAATTAATTTCTAAACATAAATATTTACCAAGCAATCTTAAGTGCATAAATTTAAATGAGTGTAGGGAAGAGAGATTTGCAAACCGATATATACGAGTTCCACCACACTGGTGTACGTCTTGCCTCTAAGCAACCCACTTAGAGGATATTCACTATTGGAGATTAGAGATACAACTTTGAGCAATCGCGACTTCCTAGTGTGCCACACTCAAGAACCCAATTCTCACAAGTACAAGGGCACCCCACCCAATCTCTCAATCTCACAATTTTACAAGGTTGAAACCCAACCCACAACTCTAGAAATTTATGTGTTTGGAATACAAGAGTAACTCTCTAATAGAGTGGATATATAAATTAAAGCTTTCACAAAAAGATAACTCTCAAAGAGAGGATAAGCAAGTTTTAGCTCACTCAAAATATTTTCCTCACAAGAAAATATTCAATTTTTAGCACTTAAAAAATAGTTTCCTCTCTAAGAAAATATTCAATTTTTAGCACTTAAAAATTATTTCCTCTCTAAGAAAATATTCAATTTTTAACACTTAAAGATAATTTCCTCACTGTTAACTCTCAAAAGAATTATTAGCCAAATGAAGCAAATGAAGAGAGAACTAAATGGAGCGTGAATAGAGAGGGAAATAAGATATAGAGGGAATGCTTCTTTATGGAGTGGTTTGAGCCTTCAACTCTTCTCCTATTTATAGTGTTCACAAGGCATGGCGTTGGCAATTTGTTAATTCCTTGGACGCTTGGTGGAGCATGGCTTTGCAAATTGATAATTCCTTCGACATACTGAAGCATGGTTCAACGAACTATAAAATTTATAGTGCGATCAATAGCATTCATGTTGCAATTCCAAGCTGTTCTACTGCGTTAAACTGACTGAGAACACTGAATAAATCGATTCCTATTCATATGAATCTATTCCTGATTACGAGAATCGATTCTTCCAGCCAAGTCTTGTACCATGAATCGATTCCTTGCGTATTCAACCTCCATGAATGGATTCCCCTATCTGTGAATCAATTCCTTCGTGCTTGCAAGGGCCATGAATCGATTCTTTTTATGGTGAATCGATTCCTTTACCTTTGAAGAGGCATGAATCGATTCTTTTATCAAGTGAATCGATTCCCAGTGCTGTTTCTTTGCGTTTTGTTGCATTTTGGACCCTTTTTGATACTTAATTGCATACGTTTTGTTTCTTTTGATTCTTGGAACTTTTGTTGATCATTTTTCACTCGATTTAGATTTTTGTGAATGTCTTGATTCAAGTCCTTTTGTTGTTCATCAAATTTAATAGCTTGACAATATCCTTAATATTTCTTCATTTGTTGTGTCATTATTAAAACCTACATCAACATATAAATACAGGGTTGTCCTTGAAGTTTCATCAGATTTCTCTAAGGGAAGGTGTAGATTTTTACCAACAATGAATTTTTAGCCAAATTTAAAGGCAGCGCACGAAAACATGACAAAACCAAGTGGTTGAATTTTTGCGTAATTTTAGATGGCCACGGTTAAAAAGGCATTTTAGGGTTATCCCTGAAGTTTCATTAGATTTCTCCTAGAGAAGGGGCAAATTTTCAACAACGAGGAATTTTTAGCCAATTTTGGATGTTATAGCCCACGAAAACATGACAAAACCGAGCGGTTGAATTTTTGCATAATTTTTTACGGCCAATCATTGAAAGGCTTTGAAAGGTGTTCCCTTAAGTTTCGTCAGATTTTTCCAAGGGAAGAGGAATATTTGCTTATACAATGAATTTTTAGCAAAATTTGAAGGCTATAGCCCAAGAGTAAATGACCAAACCGAGTGGTTGAATTTGTATATAATTTTTTACGGCCAAGCATAGAAAGGCATTGTAAGGTGTTCCCTGAAGTTTCGTCAGATATCTCTAAGGAAAGAAGAATATTTTCTCCAATGATGAATTTTTAGCTAAATTTGAAGGCTAGCACACGAGAATATGACCAAACTGAGCGGATGAATTTTTTCATGATTTTTTACGGTCAAGCTTAGAAATACATTGTAGGGTTGTCCCTGAAGTTTCGTTGGATTTCTCTAAGAGAAGCGTACATTTTGTCCAAGGATTAATTTTTAGTCAAATTTGAAGGCCATGGAAAGTATGACGAAAATGACTGGTTGAATATTTGCATGATTTTTTACAAACAAGCTTCAAAAGGCATTGTAGGATTTTCCCTGAAGTTTCATCATATTTCTCCAAGGGAAGGGTAGATGATCTGGTCCCAACACCGGTCCCCAAAAGCATGGTTTTAATGCTTTGCCAGATCAGCATTTTGAACAGGAGAAGTACATCTCAAATACCTTATAATTACTTTTATACGGAGTACATACCGCCAAAGCACGTTACCCCGCCATGGCATGTAACTCCGCCAGGGCACGTAACTCCGCCAAGGCACGTTACTCCGCCAAAGCTTATTACTCCGCCAAGGTGGAAAATATTGAATATCTTATACACATGCACAAAGTATTTCCAATGCATACTACTCCGCCAAGCCATAGGCGGAATATTGAATTTCCTATATTGCGTAGCGAGCCCATACTTATAACCCCGGCACGAGATTGACTCTGTCTTGAGAGGTTGAAAATGGGAATCACGTTGTCACGCATAAAAGGGAACAATGAATAAAATAATAAGGCATTAACGCTTTCCAAGCAAGTGGAAATACCCACTACAGCAATGGTGCTCGTGAACGACACAGGGACCCACTACCTTTCTTGCATTATGCCAGAAAACAAGGAACGGGTCCTACCAATAATGGAGCACCAGTAACAGGTATATAAACCTCAGCAAAAAGGTATAAGGGGATCCCCCCTCAATTCTGAACCTTACACTTTTACTTGCATAATTCTCTCAGATTTGCTTTCTAAGTCTTACAGTATTTCAGAATACTGACTTGAGCGTCGGAGAATAATTGCAGGTACCACCACCAATTGTGTCAAGGCAAAGGAGGTCACACCGCCCAGAATGCATTGTATTCCGTCCCAGTATACAAGGATACTCCGTACTTGCACATTTATAAATATCTCCTTGTACCAGATTGACATTATATGTACATTTTGAATTGTTCATCAACCATACTTTTACACCCCCAGTAAAGAACAGTTCAATAGATTTTGACTAACGATGAATTTTTAGTGAAATTTGAAGGCTATAGCCCATGAAAACATGACAAAATCAAGTGGTTTAATTTTTGCATAATTTTTTACGGCCATGCTTAGAAAGGCATTGTAGGATTATCCCTGAAGTTTCATTAGATTTCTCTAAGGGAAGGGACAGATTTTCATCAATGATGAATTTTTAGCCAAATTTGAAGGCTGTAGCCCATAAAAATATGATAAAACCGAGTAGTTGATTTTTTGTATAACTTTTTACGGCCACGCTTAGAAAGGCATTCTGGGGTTGTCTTTGAAGTTTCATTAGATTTCTCCAAAGGAAGGGGTAGATTTTCACATACGATGAATTTTTAGCCAAATTTGAAGGTAGCTTATGAAAATATGACAAAACTGAGTACTTAAAGTTTTGCATAATTTTTTACGGTCACGCTTAGAAAGGCATTGTAGGATTGTCCCTGATGTTTCATGAAATTTCTTCGAGGGAAGGAACAGATTTTCACCAACGTTGAATTTTAGCCAAATTTGAAGGTTATAGCCCATGAAAATATGATAAAGTCGAGCGGTTTAATTTTTTCATTATTTTTTACGGCCATTTTTAGAAAGGCATTGTAGGGTTGTCCCTGAAGTTTCATCAAATTTCTCCAAGGGAAAGGGTAAATTTTCACCAAGGATAGAATTTTCACAAGATTTCATAAAGCCACGCTTAGAAAGGGATTGTAGGGGTTTCCCTAAAGTTTCATCAGATTTTTCGAGGGAATAGGCAGATTTTCACCAACGATGAATTTAGAACCAAATTTGATGGCTATAGCCCACAAAAATATGACAAAACTAAGCAATTGAATTTTTATGTAACTTTTTATGGCTACGCTTAGAACTACGTTATAGGATTATCCTTGATGTTCAACCGGATTCCTCTAAGACAAAGGACAAAATTTTCCAATGATGAATTTTTAGAAAATTTGAAGGCTAGCACACGAAAATATGACCAAACCGAGTGGTTGAATTTTTGCATGATTTTTTACGTCCATGCTTAGAAAGGCATTGTAGGATTGTCCCTGAAGTTTCATCAGATTTCTCTAAGGGAAGGTATAGATTTTCACCAACGATAAATTTTTAGCCAAATTTGAAGGCAGCCCATGAAAATATGACCAAACTAAGCGGTTGAATTTTTGCATGATTCTTTAAGGCCATGCTTAGAAAGGCATTGTAGGATTGTCATTGAAATTTCATCAGATTTCTCCAAGGGAATGGGCAGATTTTTACCAATGATGAATTTTTAGCAATATTTAAAGGCTATAGCGCACGAAAATATGACAAATCCGAGCAGTTGAATTTTTCCATGATTTTTCATGGCCAAGCTTAGAAAGGCATTGTAGGGTTGTCCTTGAAGTTTCGTCAAATTTTCTCCAATGATGAATTTTTAGCCAAATTTAAAAGCTATAGCCCATGAAAATACGACAAAATCGAGCGGTTAAAGTTTTAAGAGTGGTTGAAGTTTTAGTAATTTTTTACGGCCATGCTTAGAAAGGGATTGTAGGGTTCTCCCTGAAGTTTGGTTGGATTTCTCTAAGGACAGGGGCAGATTTTCTCCAATGATAAATTTCTAGCAAAAATTAAAGGCGCCCACAACAATTGGATAAAATCGAGCGATTGAATTTTTACGTAAAAGTTTACAGGCACGCTTAGAAAGGTATTGTAGGGTTGTCCCTGAAGTTTCATCAAATTGTCCTAAGAGAATGAGCTAATCTTGTCCAATGATAAATTTTTAGCCAAATTTAAAGGCTATATCCCACGAAAATATGACCAAACTCAATGGTGGAATTTTTGCATGATTTTTTATGGCCATGCTTAGAAAGGAATTGTAGGGTCGTTTCTGAAGTTTCATCAGATTTCTTCAAGCGAAGGGGTAGATTTTCACCAACAATGAATTTTTAGCCAAATTTAACAGATATATAGCCCACGAAATATGAAAAAATTGAGCGGTTGAATTTTCGCATGATTTTTTATAGCCATGCTTAGAAAGGCAATATAGGATTTTCCCTCAAGTTTTATTAGATTTTTTGAGGGAGAGGGTAGATTTTCACAAACGATGAATATTTAGACAAATTTGAACGCTATAGCCCACAAAAATATGATAAAATTGAGCGGTTAAATTTTGTGTAAGTTTTTATGGCCGCGCTTAGAACTAGGTTGTAGGATTGTCCTTAAAGTTCAAAAGAATTCCTCTAAGTGAAAGGAAAGATTTCTCCAACGATGAATTTTTAGAAATTTGAAGGCTATGGAACACAAATATATGACCAAACCGAGCGGTTATATTTTTGCATGATTTTTTATGGCCATACTTAGAAAGCAATTATAGGGTTGTCCCTAAAGTTTTATCAGATTTCTCAGAGGGAAGGTGTAGATTTTCACCAACGATAAATTTTTAGCCAAGTTTGAAGGTTATAACCCACAAAAATATGACCAAACCGAGCGGTTGAATTTTTGCATGATTCTTTACGGCCATGATTAGAAAGGCATTGTAGGATCGACGCTGAAGTTTCATCAGATTTCTCTAACAAAAGGGGTAGATTTTCACCAATGATGAATTTTTAGCAAAATTTAAAGGCTATAGCACACGAAAATATGACAAATCTGAGCAGTTGAATTTTTCTATGCTTTTTTACAGCCAAGCTTAGAAAGGTATTGTAGGGTTGTCCTTAAAGTTTCGTCAAATTACTCCAAGGGAAGGGGTAAATTTTCTCCAACAATAAATTTTTAGTCAAATTTAAAAGCTATAGCCCACGAAAATATGACGAAACCGAGCGGGTGAATATTTGTGTAATTTTTTATGGCCACACTTAAAATGGCATTATAGGATTGTTCTTGAAGTTCAATCGGATTTCTCTAAGAGAAGGGGCAGATTTTCTCCAATGATGAATTTTTAGCAAATTTGAAGGCTATAGCCCACGAAAATATGACAAAACTGAGCGGTTAAAGTTTTAGCGGTGGTTGAAGTTTTGTTAATTTTTTACGGCCATGCTTAGAAAGGGATTGTAGGGTTCTCCCTAAAGTTTGGTTGGATTTCTCTTATGGTAGGGGCAGATTTTCTCCAACAATAAATTTCTAGCAAAAAATTAAGCGGTTGAATTTTTACATAAAAGTTTACGACTACGCTTAGAAAGGTATTGTCAGGTTGCCTCTGCAGTTTCGTCGAATTATCCTAAGAGAAGGAGCTAATTTTATCCAACAATAAATTTTTAGCCAAATTTGAAGGCTATATCCCACGAAAATATGACCAAACTGAGCAGTTGAATTTTTGCTTGATATTTTACAGCCATGCTTGGAGAGAAATTATAGGGTTGTTCCTGACGTTTCATCATATTTGTCCAAGGGAAGGGGCAGATTTTCACCAAAAATGAAATTTTAGCTAAATTTGAAGGTTACACCCCACAAAATATGAAAGAATCGAACGGTTAAAGTTTTGCATAATTTTTTACAGCCACGCTTAGAAAGGCATTGCAGGGTTGTCCCTGAAGTTTCATCAAATTTCTCCAAGGGAAGGGGCAAATTTTCACGAAGGATGAGTTTCTAGCCAAATTTAAAGGCCAGCCCACGGAAATTTGACAAAACTGAGGGGTTGAATTTTCACATGATTTTTTACGGCCACACTTTGAAAGGCATTGTATGGTTGTCCCTGAAGTATCATCACATTTCTCCAAGGGAAGGGGAAGGCTTTCACCAACAATGAATTTTTAGCCAAATTTTAGGGCTATAGCCCAAGAAGATATGACAAATCTGAGCGTTAAATTTTTGTGTAACTTTTTATGGCCACGCTTAGAACTGGGTTGTAGGATTGTCCTTGAAGTTCAACCAAATTCCTCTAAGTGAAAGGACAGATTTTTCCAATGATGAATTTTTAGAAAATTTAAAGGGTATAGAACACGAAAATATGACCAAACTGAGCGGTTACATTTTTACATGATTTTTTATGGCCATGTTTAGAAAGCCATTGTAGGGTTGTCCCTGAAGTTTCATTAGATTTCTCTAAGGGAAAGTGTAGATTTTCACCAATGATAAATTTTTAGCAAAACTTGAAGGCTATGCCCATGAAAATATGACTAAACCGAGCGGTTGAACTTTTGCATGATTCTTTACGGTCATGCTTAAAAAGGCATGTAGGATTATCACTGAAGTTTCATCAGATTTCTCCAATGGAAGGGCATATTTTCACTAACGATGAATTTTTAGCAAAATTTAAAAGCTATAGAGCAAGAAAATATGACAAATCCGAGCAGTTGAATTTTTTTGTATTTTTTACGGCTAAGCTTAGAAAGGTATTGTAGGGTTGTCCCTGAAGTTTCATCAGATTACTTCATGGGAAGGGGTAGATTTTCTCTAACGATGAATTTTTAGTCAAATTTAAAAGCTATAGCCCATGAAAATATGATGAAACTGAGCAGGTAAATATTTATGTAATTTTTTATGGCTACACTTAAAATGGCATTGTAGGATTGTTCTTGAAGTTCAATTGGATTTCTCTAAGAGAATGGGCAGATTTTCTACAACAATGAATTTTTAGCAAATTTGAAGGCTATAGCCTACGAAAATATGATAAAACCGAGCGGTTGAAGTTTTAGGAGTGGTTGAAGTTTTGGTAATATTTACGGCTATGCTTAGAAAGGGATTGTAAGGTTCTCCCTAAAGTTTGGTTGGATTTCTCTAAGGGTAGAGGCAGAATTTTCTAACGATAAATTTCTAGCAATAATTGAAGGCTATATAGCCCATGACAATTGGACAAAACAGAGCGGTTGAAGTTTTGCGTAAAAGTTTACGGCTACGCTTAGAAAGGTATTGTCGGGTTGCCTCTGCGGTTTTGTCGAATTGTCCTAAGAGAAGGAGCTGATTTTGTCCAATGATAAATTTTTAGCCAAATTTAAAGGCTATATCCCATGAAAATATGACCAAACTAAGCGGTTGAATTTTTGCATGATATTTTACGGCCATGCTTAGAGAGGAAATATAGGGTTGTTCCTGAAGTTTCATCATATTTGTCCAAGGGATGGGGCAGATTTTCACCAAAAATGAATTTTTAGCTAAATTTGAAGGTCATACCCCACGAAATATGAAAGAATCGAACGGTTGACGTTTTGCATAATTTTTTACAGCCACGCTTAGAAAGGCATTTCAGCGTTATCCCTGAAGTTTCATCAAATTTCTCTAATGGAAGGGGCAAATTTTCATGAAGGATGAGTTTCTAGCCAAATTTGAAGGCCATAGCCCACGGAAATTTGACCAAACCGAGGGGTTGAATTTTCACATGATTTTTTACTACCATACTTTGAAAGGAATTGTAGGGTTGTCCCTGAAGTATCATCACATTTCTCCAAGGGAAGGGGAAGATTTTCACCAACAATGAATTTTTAGCCAAATTTTAGGGATATAGCCCAAGAAAATATGACAAATCTGAGCGTTAAAATTTTGTGTAACTTTTTATGGCCATGCTTAGAACTGGGTTGTAGAATTGTCCTTGAAGTTCAACCAGATTCCTTTAAGTGAAAAGATAGATTTTTCCAATGATGAATTTTTAGAAAATTTGAAGGGTATAGAACACGAAAATATGACCAAACCGAGCGGTTACATTTTTACAAATTTTTTATAGTCGTGCTTAGAAAGCCATTATAGGGTTGTCCCTGAAGTTTCATTAGATTTCTCTAAGGGAAAGTGTAGATTTTCACCAACGATAAATTTTTAGCAAAACTTGACGAAAATGTGACCAAACCGAGCGGTAGAACTTTTGCATGATTCTTTACAGCCATGCTTAAAAAGGCATGTAGGATTGTCGCTGAAGTTTCATCAGATTTCTCCAACGGAAGGGGCATATTTTCACTAACGATGAATTTTTAGCAAAATTTAAAAGCTATAGAGCACGAAAATATGACAAATCCGAGCAGTTGAATTTTTTTGTGATTTTTTACGGCCAAGGTTAGAAAGGTACTGTAGGGTTATCCCTGAAGTTTCGTCAGATTACTCCAGCGGAAGGGGTAGATTTTCTCTAACGATGAATTTTTAGTCAAATTTAAAAGCTATAGCCTACGAAAATATGATGAAACCGAGCGAGTGAATATTTGTATAATTTTTTATGGCCACACTGAAAATGGAATTGTAGGATTGGTCTTGAAGTTCAATTGGATTTCTCTAAGAGAAGGGCAGATTTTCTACAACAATGAATTTTTAGCAAATTTGAAGGCTATAGCCCACGAAAATAGGACAAAACTGAGCGGTTGAAGTTTTAGGAGTGGTTGAAGTTTTGGTTTCCTTTACGACCATGCTTAGAAAGGGATTGTAGGGTTCTCCCTAAAGTTTGGTTAGATTTCTCTAAAGTAGAGGCAGAATTTTCAAACGATAAATTTCTAGCAATAATTGAAGGCTATATAGCCCACGACAATTGGACAAAACTGAGCGGTTGAATTTTTGCATAAAAATTTATGGCCCCACTTAGAAAAGTATTGTAGGGTTGTCCCTGAAGTTTCATTGAATTGAAATAAGAGAATAAGCTAATTTTGTCTAACGATAAATTTTTAGCCAAATTTAAAAGCTATATCCCACGAAAATATGACCAAACTGAGCGGTTGAATTTTCGCATGATTTTTTACAGCTATGCTTAGAAAGGAATTGTAGGGTTGTTCGTGAAGTTTCATCAGATTTGTCCAAGGGAAGGGGCATATTTTCACCAAAAATGAATTTTTAGCCAATTTTGAAGGTTATAGCCCATGAAATAAGAAAAAAAATCAAGCGGTTGAAGTTTTACATAATTTTTTACAGCCACGTTTAGAAAGAGATTGTAGGGTTGTCCCTGAAGTTTTATCAAATTTCTGCAAGGGAAGAGGCAAATTTTCACAAACAATGAGTTTCTAGCCAAATTTGAAGGCCATATAGCCCATGAAAATTTGACCACACTGAGCGTTTAAATTTTCACATGATTTTTTATGGCCGCACTTTGAAAGGCATTGTAGGGTTGTCCCTGAAGTATCATCACATTTCTCTAAGGGAAGGGGAAGATTTTCACCAACAATGAATTTTTATTTTTAGCCAAATTTGAGGGCTATAGCCCATGAAAATGACAAAACTGAGGGGTTAAATTTTTGCATTATTTTTTACGGCTATGCTTGGAAAGGCATTGTAGGGTTGTCCCTGAAGTTTCACTAAATTTGTCTAAGGGAAGGGGTAAATTTTCACCAAGGATGAGTTTCTTGCCAAATTTGAAGGTTATAGCCCATGAAAATATGACCAAACTGAGCAGTTGAATTTTCGCATGATTTTCTACGGCCATGCTTAGAAAGGTATTGTAGGATTTTCCATAAAGTTTCATCAGATTTTTCAAGGGAAAAGGTAGATTTTGATAAATGATGAATATTTAGACAAATTTGAAGGCTAAAGCCCACAAAAATATGACAAAACTAAGCGGTTAAATTTTTCTGTAACTTTTTATGGCCACGCTTAGAACTGGGTTGTAGGATGGTCCTTGAAGTTCAACCGGATTCCTCTAAGTGAAAGGACAGATTTTTCCAAAGATGAATTTTTAGAAAATTTAAAGCTATAGAACATGAAAATATGACCAAACCGAGCGGTTGCATTTTTACATGATTTTTTATGGCCATGCTTTGAAAGCCATTATAGGATTGTCCCTGAAGTTTCATCAGATTTCTTCAAGGGAAGATGCAGATTTTCACCAACGGTAAATTTTTTGCCAAATTTTAAGGTTATAGCCCACGAAAATATGACAAAACCGAGTGCTTGAATTTTTGCATGATTCTCTACAGCCATGCTTAGAAAGGCATTATAGGATTGTCGCTGAAGTTTCATCAGATTTCTCTAATGGAAGGGGCAGATTTTCACTAACAATGAATTTTTAGCAAAATTTAAAGGCTATAGAGCACAAAAATATGATAAATCTGAGCAGTTGAATTTTTTTGTGATTTTGTTTTGCCAAGCTTAGAAAGGTATTGTAGGGTTGTCCCTGAAGTTTCGTCAGATTACTCTAAGAGAAGGGGTAGATTTTCTCCAACGATAAATTTTTAGTCAAATTTAAAAGCTATAGCCCACGAAAATATGATGAAACCGAGCGGGTGAATATTTATGTAATTTTTTAAGGCCACACTTAAAATGGCATTGTAGGATTATTCTTGAAGTTCAATTGGATTCCTCTAAGAGAAGGGGTAGATTTTCTACAACAATGAATTTTTAGCAAATTTGAAGGCTATAGCCCACGAGAATATAAGAAGACCGAGCGGTTGAAGTTTTAGGAGTGGTTGAAGTTTTGGTAATATTTACGGTCATGCTTAGAAAGGGATTGTAGGGTTCTCCCTAAAGTTTGGTTGGATTTCTCTAAGGGTAGAGGCAAAATTTCTCTAATGATAAATTTCTAGCAATAATTGAAGGCTAGAGCCCACGACAATTGGACAAAACCGAGCGGTTGAATTTTTATGTAAAACTTTATGTCCATGCTTAGAAAGGTATTGTAGGGTTTTCCCTGAAGTTTCATTGAATTGCCCTAAGATAAGGAGCTAATTTTATCCAACGATAAATTTTTAGCCAAATTTAAAGGTTATATCCCACGAAAATATGACCAAACTGAGCGGTTGAATTTTTTCATGACTTTTTACGGCCCTCTTAGAAAGGAATTGTAGGGTTGTTCATGAAGTTTCATCAGATTTGTCCAAGGGAAGGGGCAAATTTTCACCAACAATGAATTTTTAGCAAAACTTAATAGCCCACAAAATGTGAAAAAATCAAGCGGTTGAAGTTTTGCATAATTTTTTACGGCCACGCTTAGAAAGACATTGTAGGATTGTCCCTAAAGTTTCATCAAATTTCTGCAAGGGAAGAGGCAAATTTTCACAAACAATGAGTTTCTATCCAAATTTGAAGGATATAGCCCACGAAAATTTTACCAAACTGAGCGGTTGAATTTTGACATGATTTTTTACGGCCACACTTTGAAAGGTATTGTAGGGTTGTCCCTGAAGTATCATCATATTTCTTCAAGGGAAGGGGAAGATTTTCACCAATAAATTTTTAGCCAAATTTGAGGGCTATAGCCCATGTGATCCGGTCTGGATACTAAAGTTATGACGTCAGAATGACTTCATGAGAAGGAAACCGGTGTCACAGTTTAGGCAGCATCATGTCAGATATCCGCTCTTATCCCATCAGACGTTCTATTCGCTCTCTTTACCACGGATACTTCACTCGTTATCCCTGAACGTCTATATAGCTGTTTGCCTCAGAACCACTGTGAGATAAGAGTTCCTTATAACTTATCAGTGAAGATACCTAACATAGCGGAATCTGTCATGTCAATGGCCTCAGAGAGCAAGTACATGTGTCAGCGAATTATGCGAAAAGGTGATTATCCCCCATCCTTATCACAGGATCGTACTCTGATAATTGACCTACCCCCTGACACACTCTGAGTACCGAGCCATTTTGATTGACACACTTCACACGCTATCAGAGCCCAAGGGCCCACTTGCATCCAACGATTCATTTCCTACGTTCAACTATAAATAGCATGATCAAAAACACATGCAAGGTTACGTTGTCCTAACTCACTTTTACTATTGTATTGTTTATGAATTCATTGAGTTTATACACTCTTCTGACTTGAGCGTCAGAGAATCTTCGCAGGTGGCACCACCTTTCGCCCTCTCTCAACGCGAATCGCTGGTGTGAAGGATCTCCAAGACAATAAGACTGGCTTCTCCCACTGAGAGGCCGGACTATAACACCGGATACCCACAGTACCGATGTGCAAACCCTCGAACACCTGTACTCTTGTGGCTGGTCCCACACCGGATCCTTGACCCCGGTTCAGATCAGTTCATTGGCACGCCCAGTGGGACTCGTTAGAGTTATTCCCATTTTCACAGAAGTTTGGTTGTCATAATGGAAGGTGATGGACGTGATTTCGTTGATGGTCATGTGGAGGATGTGACCCACCAACAGACTGGAAGGAGACTTGTCTTTGAGTCTCCTGTTACCAACACCCAGAGGATGGTGCAAGTACCAACCCCTGATCCTCGGGATGAGGTTATCAGACAACTCAGGGAGGAGCTGATGGAGTGGAGGCGAGAGAAAGGAGGAGTTGGGGACAGGGTAACGTCCCATGCAGAGGAGGCTCACCATGTATCAGCAAGGGATAGATCTACGACTCTCCAGTATTCGAAAATCCCTACATACGAAGATAGAGAGCAGACCCAAGACTCTGGTGATAGAGTCAATACCAGGAGAAGGGAGTAGGCAGTGGTAACTTCTGGGACTTACAAGCTCAGTGTTCCTTTCTCAAGGAGACTGATGAGCATCGTCATCCCGAAACATTTGCAAACAACTTAGCCATTGTCGATCGGAAAGTATAATGGAGAAACTGATCCTACTAAGCACTTGGATGCTTATGTGTATGAAGCCATGTACTTGGGAGCTGATGAAGACGTCATGTGTAGGATGTTCCCAAGAACACTGACGGAGGAAGCTCTTAGCTGGTTCAAGAGTTTACCTTCAGGATCCATAGATTCTTGGGAGGAAATGGCAGCAGCGTTTGAAAGCCATTTTGTTATCTCCAGGGATATCCCGAGAACTTCTCACACCTTGGCACAGATAAGGCAAGGAGAGACTGAAACTCTTAAAGAGTTCTTGAAGAGGTTTTATAAGGAGGCTGCTTTGGTCCCCAACCTCACGGAGGCAATACAGCTCCACATCGTGGTGGAAGCTTTGCAACCCGGTTCTGCTTTTGCCTTATCCTTGGCAAAGAGCCCCCCAACGACCTTCGAAGAGTTTCGAAAGAAGGGTTCCAAATACGTGGGCATAGAGATACATCTGGAGGCAACAACAGCTAGAATGAAGCCTCCAGCACCCTCCCAACAGCCACTGAGAGAGAAGGAGAAGATGAGACCTAAGAAACATACCTTCCGAGAGGACTTTGTAAGCGTTCGTCCACATCAACGAGATAGGCGCGTCTCGTCATTCAATAACTATGCCCCTCTGAACGCCAGGCACTCCCAAATCATGAGGGAGGTTGGCTGGCCAATGCTTAATGTTTTGGGTATAAGGAAGCTGCTCCCACTCAAGAGGGGTGGTAACCCACGTAAGTATTGCACTTTCCACGAACAGACAGGTCACAACACTGACGAGTGCAAGGCATTGAAGAATACGGTGGAGACTCTCATTCGGGAAGGAAAGTTGAAGCAATACTTGTTCATGGAGAAATCTGTAGACGAGCCTCAGAGGATGGACAAGAGGGGCAGGGATCCTGATGATGAGGATGATAATACTCATAACCCAACTAGGAAGTTCACTGCAGCTGAAAAGCAGAAAGGAGTAGTGACTGTAGAAGGAGCTCAACAGAGCAGAATGCCTCAGCAGCAGAGGCAGGGTAGACGTGAAGTGATTGAGATGATAGCTGGAGGATTTGCTGGAGGAGGAGCATCAATCACAGTCCGGAAGAATCACCACAGGATGATCTTGTCTATCCAGGGCAAGTCAAGAGATAACCGTCCTTTCAGGGACGGTGTGGCAGCCCCAATAGTGTCATTCACCGATGATGATTTTGGCCCAACAATCCCAGGAGGGGACGACGCAGTGGTGATCATTGCTGTAATTGCCAACAAGGACGTGAAAAGGATCCTCGTTGACCAGGGAAGTTCTTGTGATGTAATTTTTTATAACTGTTTCAAAAGAATGGGTTTTAATGATGCAGATCTTCAGCCTTACACGCAAGAGCTCACAGCTTTCAACGGGGCTAAGCAACCTACTAAAGGGTACCTCGACACCCTAATTTCTTTTGAGGGAGAGCCTGATGCAAGAACGGTCAAATCAAGAATTCTGGTGATTGATGTGGAGTCTCCCTACAACGGTATCATGGGCCGTCCTACTTTGAATGCAATGGAAGCAATAGTGTCTACTCCTCACCTCCTGATCAAATTCATCGACAAGGACAATGGCGTGTCTTCTCTCCGTGGTGATCAGGATATGGCTCGGTATTGTTACAACTTGAGCCTCAATATGGTTAAGTTGGAAGCATTCAACAAGAAGAGGAAGCTGAACGACGGAGGAACAACGGCTGGGTCCGTCAGTCTAATTGACTTAGACCCAAGAACGGAATTAAAAATCAACCCTCTCAATCCCTCGAAGCCCACACCGGATGGTGGTTCCAGGGACGTCGTCTTAGGGGATTCCCCAGAGAAGGTCACGCACATCAATGATAACCTGGAGTCAGTCATGGAGCCGCGTTTGCTAACCCTCCTGTAGGAGTTTAAAGACCTTTTCGCATGGACAGCAGCAGACATGCCTGGGATGGACCCTGATTTCTGTTGCCATAGACTCGCTGTGTACCCAGAAACAAGACCGGTGGCCCAGAAAAAGAGGAGATTGGGACCGGAGAAGCAGAAGGCAGCATGTGAACAGACTGAAGAGTTGTTGAAAGCTGGTTTTATAAAGGAGATTCGCTATTCTTCTTGGCTTTCTAATGTAGTGATGGTGTAGAAAGCCAATGGCAAGTAGAGGATGTGCACAGATTATGTAGATCTTAACCGGTGTTGCCCTAAAGATCCGTATCCCCTGTCAAACATTGATCGTATGGTAGACGACTCATCTGGTTACCAGTACCTTAGTTTCATGGATGCTTACTCTGGGTACAACCAGATTCTGATGTGGGAAGAAGATCAAGAGAAGACGACTTTTGTCAATGACCGCGGTGTTTTCTGTTACACCATCATGCCGTTTGGATTGAAGAACGCTGGCGCTACCTATCAGCGCATGATCAACAAAGTTTTTGAAGGGATGCACACCAGGCTGGTTGAAGTGTATATTGATGATATTATAGCCAAAATGCCCGCTGGAGGAGACCATGTTGAAGACCTGCGCCAAGTTTTCACTAGGCTGCGACAGTACAATATGAGGCTAAACCCCTTGAAGTGCACTTTCGTCGTTCCAGCAGGGAAATTCTTGGGATTCATGTTGACCCAACGAGGCATTGAAGCTAACCCTGGGAAGTGTCAAGCAATTATGGACATGCAAAGCCCTAAAAGTCTGAGGGAGGTCCAATCGCTGAACGGGAAAGTAGCCGTTCTAGCTCGTTTCATGCCCAAGATGGCACACAGATCCCTCCCCTTGTATAAGGCGTTGAAGAAGTATAAGAGTTTTGAATGGGGAGGGGAGCAAGAACAAGCCTTTCAACAGCTCAAGGCCGTTCTCTCAAGTCCACTAATTTTGGTTAAGCCTGACCCTGGTGAGACTTTGATTTTGTATTTAGCAATTTCTGATGAAGCCCTAGGCGTAGCTTTAGTTAAAGAAACCCCCGAAGGGCAGAGGCCGGTGTACTTTACCAGTAAGACGTTCCAGGGGGCGGAAGGAAGATATCAGAAGATAGAGAAGGCCGCCCTAGCAGTGGTGTGGGCCTCACGACGGTTAAGGCCGTATTTCCATGTGCACCCAATACTGGTGAGAACGGATTTGCCTCTCCGTTTAGTGCTTAGCAAGCCGGATCTTGCTGGAAGAATGATTAAGTGGTCCATCGAGCTGTCTGAGTTCGAAATTTCGTATGAGCCTCGAGGAGCCATTAAAGCACAAGTGTTGGCGGATTTTGTAGTGGAGATGACAGGGTTGGATCCAACCACTCCTCGGGCACATTGGACCATTTATATGGACGGATCGTCAAATAGTAAACGTTGTGGAGCTGGTGTTGTGGTGGAAAGTGATGATGGTGTGCACTTAGAAATTTCCCTCCGATTTAGTTTCAAGACCTCCAACAATCAGGCTGAGTACGAAGCATGTTTGGCCGGCCTCCGAGCGGCAATTGACATCGGAGCGTCAGTAGTTACGTTATGCAGCGATTCACAGCTTGTGATTTCACAAATCCAGGGGGAATATCAGGTCAGGGAGCCACAACTTCAACTTTATTTTAATTGTGTGAATGAATTGAAGGGGAAATTCGACGTTCTGGAGTTCAAACATGTGCCTAGAGAGGAAAACACCAGGGCGGATATCTTGTCAAGGTTCGCAAGTACAAAGCAGCTCGGTAGCACAACAACGGTGGTTCAGAGTACTTTGACATCACCTAGCATCCCCCTGTTCCCTTCTCTGAATGCCATAATGGTGAGCTATCCTTACGAGAACTCTTGGGTCATCCCCTATATTCGCTATCTGACAGATGGACAACTCCCCACTGATGAGAAGGAGAGGAGACGAGTGAAAGGGAGTTGTCGTACTTTACCATGGTTGATGGTGTTCTCTATAAAAGGGGATTTTCAGTCCCATATCTCTTGTGTTTGAGAGAAGATGAGGTTCAAGCAGTCTTGGAGGAAGTACATGAGGGGCAATGTGGGCACCATACTGGGGGTCGGAGCTTAATGAGAAAGGTCCTTAGGGCTGGATATTGGTGGCCCACTGTAAAGCAGGACTCAGCAGATTTCGTGAAGAAGTGTGACGCTTGTCAAAGATTCTCCAACCTCCATCATACACCGGCCCAAGAGCTTTCTTCATCCGCTGTGCCTTGGCCGTTCTACCAGTGGGGCCTCGATATTCTGGGTCCGTTCCCCACTGCTCCTGGAGGCATCAAATATCTGATTGTGGGGGTAGACTACTTCACCAAGTGGATTGAGGCTGAGCCAGTAGTGCATATCACCTCTACGCGGACAAGGCGTTTCGTGTATGAAAATATCATAGCTCGGTTCGGTGTGCCAGGGCGGATTATGACTGACAACAGCACCCAGTTCACGGACAAAAAGTTCACAGACTTGCTTGAAGGATTGGGGATAATCCAGATATTTTCATCTGTTGAGCACCTGTTAAGAATTCCATAACAAAGATCAAGTGTGATCTTTGAAAATAAAAATTAAAATTAAAATAAATAACTAAAACAAACAGAAAAAATATTAACAATTATGATCTAATCGAATTTCAATATTGCCGATATTTGAGGGACAACAGTCCCCAACAACGGCGCCAAAAACTTGACAGGGCCCGCAAGCGCACGGGTTATGTCGCGTAATATAAAAGATTATCGTTCTCCACAGGGACTGTGTTCAAAGTACCAGCATATTGAAATTTAATTATCCACACAATTGATTTTTAAGGTTTTTGTAAAATAAAACACAAAATTAAGTTGCACAGAATACAAAAATAAGATTTACTTGACACTTAAAAAATCAGAGTTGAGAGTATCTTGGGATTTCGAGGGATTAAGACTCTATTTTATGTTAATGAATTTTAACTTTTCATAAATAAGAATCAAATTAAGTTTTCCAAGGCGAATTTTCCAAAAGCTAATTAATATGTTCCTCTCGGAATCCTATTATTGTACCTAACCTATGGAAAGCGCTGCTTAATCCTCAGAAAGGCCCATTATCGTTTTATGAAAATCCCTTTTATTTCCTCAAAAGAATTTTGATTACTTTCACGGTTTTACCGAGGTCACAAAAAGCATCTCAAAATCTTAGGTTTAGTTCAAAGCTTTCCGGTAAAAATAAATCTCTCGATTCTATTTATTACCTAAACTTACTAATATACCCGTAAGTATACAGTTTTATCATTTAGGTTCTTGTTAGGAATTACTAAAAGCATTGAGCATAATTGAACTAAATGGAAAACAGAAATTTATTTAATTCCAAATTAAAATAACATTAAAATAAAATATTATCATACCCCTTTGTCCCAAGATAATTAATTTAGCTACTCATAAAATAATTTAAATTCATATAAATAATGGAAAAATAAAACATACAAGACATGGTAAAAATAAAGACTTACGGGTTTCTCCAAAAGCTCAGAATAATTTACCACTGTAATTCCTTGTTGCAATAATTTCTCCACCAATTACAAATTTAAATTCTCACTTTTACAGCCCTTACACTCTTACAAAATAAAAGAAAGAAAAGAAAATAAAAAGAAAGAGAAGAAACGAACAGAGAAAGAAAAATGGAAAAGAAGAAAACTTAAAGAGAAAAAGAGAGAAAGTAACGAAGAAAAGAAAAGAAAATGAATCTGATGGTAATTGATACAAGTGATGATTGATCCTGGTTGCTCTCCCTTTTATAGGCGAATGGATGAATGAATCCAGCTAAGGAAACGCGTTAAAATTTGCAAGTGGGAGAAACTTTCGGTGCATGTGAATTCCAGTTGTGCCAACTTGTTTCCAATTTGTATATTTTAATATTTCCAATAATTCGGTGCTTGGATTTATTCAGTTGGTCAAATTTTGAGTGGAAAGGTACTGGAATTCCACAAGACCGAATGAAAGCTTGCTGTTCGGTATTGGTTGCTGGGCGTTGTTGGTTTACATGTGGCAGGTATGGTGGTATGAGGGACAGTGGAGTTGTTGGACGATATGGTGGATGGAGCCGGTGTTGGTAGGAGAGGAGTCTGGGCGGTGTGGATGATGGAAAGGAGAAAAGGGACAGCGGATAGAAGAGGGAATGAGACGGTGTTGAGAAGTGAGGACGGTTGGGCAGTGTTGGTTGGAGAGGAGTCTGGGCGGTGTTGGTTGGAGAGGAGTCTGGGCGGTGTTGTATGGAGAGGAGTCTGGGCGGTGTTGGTTGGAGAGGACGGTGTGTGTTATGGATTAAAAGAAGAAAGGGACAGCGGATACGGAATGGGACGGTGTTGTGGCTTGAGGACGGTGTAGAGTGATCCGTTGTTTGGAGTTGTGGAGTGTAGGTCAGTTTTCTCTTTTCTGCAAAATCCGAGTGAAAGGGTGCCTTTTGTGCTAAAAACCGAGTGAAAATGGTACTGTTTGTACATAAAACCGAGTGAAATATTCACTCGGTGTTGAGATGAGGGGTCGGTATTTAAGAAAACCGGTCGGTTTCGCTTGAGCGAGAGTTTCTTGCTTAAGCGTTTGTTGAAGGAAACCGTCTCGCTCAAGCGGATAAAGGTTCGCTCAAGCGAGAGGCTCTCTTTTTCACTGTTTCACTCGGAGAAACCTTGCTCGGATTTGCTTGTGTTGCTCGGAATTGACTGAAGAGGGACTCGGATCCGACTGAAACCATTCACTCGGCTCAGGTTCATGGAGTTTATTCGGAACTGATTGAAGACTCACTTGGTTCAGATTCAATCGGTTCCCAATCATTTTCACTCGGTTGTCTCTGAATCTGAACCACTCGGTTAAAACTTTGCTCGGATTTTGCTTTGGAATTCACTCGGAAGTTTCTCACTCGGAATGGCCTCCACTTTTACTCAGAAACTTACACTTGAAGGGTTGGAATTTGACTGATTGAATTTCTTCTTATGTCCGAGCCTTGCTTTGCTCGGAAATGCATCTTTCTGACCCAACTCACTCGGAATGGCCTTTCCTTGGAGACTTCTCACTCGGGCTCAGTGTGAAACTTGAGAGTCTGCCCGAGTGTGATTCATTTCTGGTCAGATTTTTCCCTGTCCGATTAAGACATTACTCGGAAATGCTTTATTCTGCTTGACAATGCCATCTCCGAATGAAACCACTCAGATTCACCTTCTTATTCAATACTTATTCATTCAATGGCATTCCTTCTGCTCGGAATCAATTCACTCGGAATCAGCTTTTTACACAGAGAATCACTTGTTCTTTGGTCAGACCTGCTTCAGTCAGCATTCTTCACTCGGATTTACTTCAATCAGCAAATTCCCACTCGGATTTTCTCCAACTGTGCAGTATTCCACTCGGCAATGCTCTACTCTGAGTCTTTCCACTCGGATTTGGTCATTTCTGAGTTATCCCACTCGGATTTGGCCATTTTGAGTGGGATTTCAGTGCTCTGAGTCGGATTTCTGCTTTCTGAGTCGGATTTCAGCTTTAAAAAGAGAATTCTTTCCACTTTGGGCTTGTTCTTCTTGTTTCTTTATCATTTTATGGTCGTTTTTCTCTTATTTTTGACCCTTTATTACCTTAATTCCTGCAAAATAACATACCCAAGTAGACTAGAGTGGAAAGAAAGCAAAAATCGCAATAAATAAAGGAAATACAGTGGATAATGACTAAAATCCTAAGCAATTTAGACCTAATTTATTGTATTATAAAGCACTTATCATAAGGCGGCATGTACTCTTTTTCCTAACTTGAGTTTTTTCCCATTGGGTTTTCTCAAGAAGGTTTTAATGAGGCATGACCCCAACTATGCTCCCTTTGTAATATACTTTCAATCTTAATGAGAATGCAGTTCAATAACCTTATTACTCTCACTTTTCCTGTATATTGTGACTTGTAGTTATAGCCTATTACGTGAATTCCTCAGGGCGGATGATCTCAATCACACGTCGTGTGCTTTGACGATGTAACTCCTCGAGGTGGAATGGGTTGTAGGGCTGGTCCTTTTTCAAGGCCACAAACCGAACCCCATTCGAAGACAACATGGGTTGTAGGGCTGGTCCTTTTTCAAGGCCACAAACCGAACCCCATTCGAAGACAACATGGGTTGTAGGGCTGGTCCTTTTTCAAGGCCACAAACCGAACCCCATTCGAAGATAACATGGGTTGTAGGGTTGGTCCTTTTTCAAGGCCACAAACCGAACCCCATTCGAAGGCAGCATGGGTTGTAGGGCTGGTCCTTTTTTCAAGGCCACAAACCGAACCCCATGCGAAGGCTTGGGCGCAGTAAGCTGGTCCATCTAGCAGACCAAGTTGAACCCCGAGTAACGGGCGCAGTAGGTTCAGGATTAACCCTGATCCGAACCCCGTGTTGAAGGCTTGGATTGTAGGATTGCACCGAACTCCAAGTACGGTTAGTAGGATCGAACCGAACACCGAGTAAAGACCTGAGTAGTAGGATTAAACCGAACCTCAAGGGAAAGGTATAAAACTTACCCCCTTTTTTAAGGCCGTTCCGAACTTCAAATGCAGTTTCCGTCCTCAACTCTGAAGTATTCATTACAGAGCGGTTGAACATTCATATAGTCGTACTACATCTTAGAGGTCGGACCAACTTTCAAACTTTTAAAGAAGTTAAAGGTAACTTTTACAATGAAATTCCCCTTCCCAATATACTTATACTTGGGGACAAGGCATACTTTAACCTAATAGCCGTTTATCTGTTACGATTTATTGTCTTAATTCGATGAGATATGGACGCTTTAAACAGCGGTACAGCTAGACAAGAGCGGCTTTGCGAAGTATCGAAAAAAGTTAAGTATTATGCATGTTGTTAAGTTATCTGACAATCATATACTGATCATAAATGATAAAGAGAAACAAAGTAAAGTCTATTTCTTGAAAGAAGAGGTTGTACAGGACTCAAAGTATTAAAAATTGGAGCTGATCCCAGAACACAGCCACAAATGAAAGCATCAAATTAAGAAGCAGGTGGTTGACCCTCCGGAGTAGGTACTTCTGTCCTCTCCCCTCCAGCTCCACCGGCTTGAACTCCTTCCGCTCCGGCCTCAGGATTGGCTTGGGCAGTTTCTTGGGCCTCACCTTCGAGTCCAGAGGTGGGCACCGTAGGTTCCATGCTCTGACCCTTCGGAAGTGGAGGCAGTTCATACAGAGAATCGCGAGGGTCTTGGTACGAGCCATCCTTCTTCACTTCGACAAGCTTCCCCTCATGGAACTCATAAAACAGATCCAGTCCGTACAGGTCAAGCTTTATTCCGGGGTTACGATAAAATACTTGACGAAGTGCCAGCCCAAAGGATTCATACGCTACCTTTTTGTATATCTCCAAGGCTTTGGCAGCCTTGGCCTTGGCGGCAGATAACTTCTTCTGAAGCTTAGTGAAATCCTCTTCCGACGACCCGGTGCTCGTACCCCCCTTTCTCAGCTCTTCCATTTGGGCCTGCATCTCCTGCCTCAGGACCTCCCACTCTCCAAGGCTCTTGTTGTGTCCGTCCTCCATCACTTTGAGATCGTCAGCAAGCTTGGTCGATCACTTCTTTTCCAACTGAAGCTCTTCTTCAAGGAGGGGAATAGACTTATTTTGCTGTTGAAGCTCAGCAACCTGCGGCTCTAGAGCTTTGTTGGCAAAGTGAAGTTGGCTTGTCTCTTCTGTCTTCTTCTGAAGTGTTTCCTTGGCCTTCTTCAGTTCAGCCTCCACACCTCTATGAATCTCAGCTTGTTTGATTGCCCATTTTTCCTTTATAGCGAGTTCGGTTTCAAGTTTATCAACCTGCTCCATGTAATCTGCCTTTTCGCTTAGGGATTCATGGAGGCCGGACAGTTCATCCAACTGCCAACTGTAACATCCTTAATCTTAATTAATTAATTATTAGAGTTAAACCCGGGACAGGGGAAATTTTTCCCAAAATAAGTCATGAAGAACCGGGTCAATAATTTAGAAAATACCTGGATCAATAATTAAAAGCCACTCTTATATATGAAGATATGAGAGCTGGGTCCAATGACCAATCAAAAGACAAGCAGCGCAAGGTAGAAAGGCAAGGTGCCAACCAAGAAAAAGGGATGGAAAGAAGGTAAGGAAATAAAACCGAGCACAAAGCCCAGCGGAAGGCAATCAGCGCTCAAGCGATACCACAATACAACGCACACTCGCTCAAGCGAGATCCGACCCTGCTTGGGCGAGACAGCACAACACGCTCTGGCGAAAGACCATTCGCTTGGACGAAACTAATACAAAAGCCTTCCCAACCAACATACTCGCTGGAGCGAGAACTCACTCGCTGAAGCGAGAAGCCACACTTGGCAAATCCACCACTCGGCATCGAGACATCCATTCGCTCGGTGATGACTTAGTCCACTCGGGATTCATCCCTAAATCCACTCGGCAACTGAGGGCTATCCCACTCGGATTCCATAAACACTCACTCGGAATATCTCCCAATCAAACGTCACTCGGCATATCCCAACCTTATCTCACTCGGGAGTGTTTTACAAGTTCATCACTCGGTACACCATTCATAAACCAACTCATCTTCTGAGTAGTATCTTACTCGGTAACTAATACCAAGGCCGACCAACACTCATTCGGCCTCACACTCGACATTATGCCTATCCTCACTCGGAGATTACCTTAACTATTCATTTCTCAGGAGGGGTCTCCACAACCGTACTCCACTCGGTTTTTAATCACTAGGTAAGTCACTCGGACTTAAGAAATACTTAACCACTCGGGGAAAACCATTAAGTCAAATCCCACTCAGGCTCATTCCATACTTAGACACTCGGAACACACATTAACTTATTCACTCGGAATAGGTACCCCTCTTCACTCGGAATACATTTATAACTCATACACCTAGAAGGTTTCTTATCTAAACCATCAACAACTCTTCCTTCGACAGGGATTCACTCGGTTTCCACCACTCAGGTCACTATAGTCTTCCCCTACTCGGGGTTCACTCGGATATTCTCCACTGAATCATAAAGAGACTAACCTTCTCTTATAATACATTCCACTCAGAATCCATTAAGGCTATTATCACTCGGAAAGGCCCAAACGTACAAGTCTCACTCGGATATGGAGTCATATATATATATAAGACTCACTCGGAAAACTATCTGCACTTCTTATGTTCTACTCAGGATTCATTAACTTAGAATTAATCATTCAACATCATTTATATTCCAGTCGGAAAGAAGCATCAAATCAACATAAATTACTTATATATATATTCTCTAGTTCCCAGATCCGACTACCGACCCATAAATATATAACCATACACTCGGAATGCTTATCAGCTCAACAATATTCATTTATCAACACATATAATCCGATACAATACATGATAACAATGTAAGTCATATTTATATAATTAGGCACTCGGGTTCCCATACATATATACTTGTATTCATTATACAACATAGTTATGAGCCAACCAAGGCTTTAATTCATCAAATGTACTCGGAACATAATATCATATACACAGCCTTTATCACAAACACCCAACACTCGGGTTAAGGCCATCACATCATCCAAACCGACCTGCATACACTGAAAAATAGTGTAGGGGTAAGCTTTACATATTAAATGACAGATATTGGCTCGGATTAATCATAGAATCCTCAACATGCAAATGTATATATATATATATCATCACCCAATTAACACATACTGCCAATCAATATGAACATCAACACATAAATGGATGGAGTTCATCAACATCAAGCATTAAATAATCATCATGCATATCCGGGCTACTACTCACTCGGAAACCAATCAAACAACATATACTGAATACCACACATCACAATACAAGAATTTCACCCGGAAAACCCGTCCATAAACTATGCACTTAAGATGCAATAGCTCCCCTTACCTGGAATGAAGTTCCAGAAGTCACATTGGCTACTCGGCCCAGCCACAGCAGCACTCTGCTCGGCATTCTAGTCCTGGGAAGAACCACACAACTTCCCAATCAATCATTAACACGCTTCTCAATAACCAAGTATCAAACATCACCCTTTTGCTCAAGCCACACATGCACTCGCTTGAGTGAAAAGGGTCCAGTAACCCATTCTTCACTGGCTCGCTCAAGCGTGGCCATTCTCGCTTGAGCGAGATACGCCCAGTAGCTCCCCTGAACAGCATCAACACTCCAAGCTCCACTCTACTCTGCCATCCAGTCAGTGGAGAACCTCCAGGCACAGCACCGTCTTCACCACCATGGAGGACAACCAAGCTTCCATGTAACATGCATGCATGCCTTCCTCTTCACTCAAGCATCACAGCATCAAGGTATATCATCTTCCTCACCAGCTCAGTGGAGGATCAAATGCTTCCCAAACATCATGCACGTCTTCTTCTTCACATGCAGTTCTACCTCAGCACCAGTGGACCATCTACCACAACCAAGGCACCCACACATCTGCAGGCACCCAACCAAGCCACAAACATGAAGGAGAAGAAGAAGAAAGGACCAGCAAGATGAAGAACCAGGGAACAGAGAAGGAACCCAGCCTCCAGAACACAACACCATGCTGTTCCCCTCCACTCGGTTCTCACACAGCCAGAGGAATGATTCTCAACATTCAAGGCACCCAATACCACGCTGAACTCCACCACTATGCTGCTCCACTCGTGCTCCCACTTCCCACTCGGGCTCAGCACAGCGTTGAGGGGAAGAAGAAGAAGATGAAGGAGATAAAGAAGAAGAACGGCCAAGAGAAAGAGGAAGCAAGAGTTTCAGAGAGCTCAAGAGAAAATGGAAGAATAGTTCTCAACTCAATGTACCCCCAAAGTATATGAGCAATGGCAAGCATAAAACGTAGAGTGGAAACATTCATCGTTCCAATGCTCTGTGGCAACAGCTCTCCTATTCCATCTTATCTTAATTTAATTCCTATCACCTCACCACTAAAACTTATCCCCTTAGCCATCATTATTCCCATTGCAGCGTGATTAAAAAGAGAGAACCGAGGCTTTGCTAAACACCACCAAGGCACATGGGTCACTTAGCATTATTATAATCATTTTCCTCTTAGTGCATTCTGCCTGAAGTCCCAACATCAGACTCCTTCACTCGCTCAAGCGTCCCAAGCTCGTTTGAGCGAAAGGCACATAGTATGTATTCCCTTTCTCTCACTCTCGCTCGAGCGCGGCCACACCCGCCTGAGCAAGAACCGTCCAGTGACTTTACCAACATCATTCGTACGCATCTTGCTTGAGCGGATCGCCATCTCGCCTGAGCGAGATTGACAGTTCAAGTGCAGAAGCGTGAAGATTTAACACTCCAAGACTCATACCAATCCAAACTGTTCAACTTCAACACATCTTACGCATCACATGAGGCATATGAAACTTGCTTATACCATTCATACTCCTAAATTCTTATTTCAACTCATTAATCACTCAATAATTTGCCTAATTGGCAATTAATCCTTAATTAACCGTTAATCCCATCAATCCATAATCTTAATCTGAAATTTATAATTATTTAAAAATCTGGGATGTTACACTCTCCCCACCTTTAAGGAATTTCGTCCTCGAAATTCAATCTGGAACTTGCCTCAATAACAACTCGGCATAACACTGTATGCTACCCAGAACAACTTGCATACCAATGCCTTCCAAGCATTCCCCGACCAGTCAATTTCCAATTGGCACAACTCCACTTCTCAAGTGGCTACTAACCAATCCCACAAGAAATTCCGAGACAGCCCACTCTTAACACCTTCCACTTGGAAGTGTCACCAATTGGCTCGGAAATCACCTACTCTGGTATCCACAATTCCACTTCACCCAGCAACTCTTTCTTTCACTTGTCCATCATTTTAATATTCAACCACATACTCATCCATTCAGATTCAAATCCTCACCTTGCTCGGAGCAGTCCAATAGACTCAAGCCATCTCCATAAGCAGCTACAGTCTCACTTGCCGACCTATGAATTGCTGCATCCAACTTATAAGATGATGCCCCATTCTTATAGGGTCACAACAGTTGCATCAAGTCAAGGCAAAATGTACACTGCCACATTACCTGTGGCATGTAGAGTCACACCGGAACAACATCCTCACAGTTATTTCACTCATACCGATCAATTCACTTGGATAATACTGATTCACTCAAAATTTATTAGTAATTTATACCAATCTATAAACAACACACCAACATCAATAGCATTATTATACACAATCACTGGTGCATCATCCACTAACAGCCAGCAATTATCCATCACTAGCACTGTAGAAAGACCTACTATCAGCGTAATTCCAACCCACACAAGGTATATATGCCCTCCTTACACTTATTCTAATGCGATCATCATGACAATAATCATCAAGTGCCAGTCACACTCACCATAAAATGGCATAAAAGCAGTCGGTTTCTAGTCCAAACCGAGTAAAAATTCCTTCTTTAATCTTGTCTATCACAAACTATTGGCCAATCAACCTAATATTCCTTAATATCACCATTCATTGCAGGCCACAACTCGGATTTAAGCTTAATAACTCACTACACCCACAGATATGTATAACTCAGGATCAGAAATTCAATCAACAACTCACTCGGTTTTCAATCACAAAACCGAGACAGTACCCAAACTAACAGGTACCTCACCTTATCAATTCCTCACCACATCCTACCACACATGATTATGCCCAATCAATTGGGTTACCACATCTAGTGGTCTATCATCAATTAATCCCTCACTCGGTTTGACACATTAAAACCGAGACACAATTCCAATATAACATATACCTGATTCCATATTTGTTCGTTCATCACATATTAAAATTCTCAACATAGGTAATTACAACCAATTAATTTCACCATATGTACACATATATACCAACAGTCAATAACATACATGCTATTATTCAATCAGAACGCATTCAAGTATCATTCAACCAGAATCTATCCAGCCAGCTCTCGGCTATATTACTTACATTATATATAATCACATATAATCACAGCCATATGCTCACTCTGCACTTAGCGACAACATCAACATATATATATATATATATTCAATCATCCAATCGGAATATTAAATTCACACTCAATCATGTTATTCTGAATAACATTCCACATATTCATGCAATCCATATTGAGTCAAATGACCATCATAAGTGTGCACACAGACTTTCAATCGGAAATTGCACAATAGCATACATTCTCAATCATAACATCACATTGCACTTGGCAAATATAATCAATCACATACACATCACAACTAATAATTCATCAATTGTCACCACTGACTCTCAGACAAAATGGACGCCTAGTATCTGGATACTAAAGGATCAGCCTTCAGCTGGGGGTCCTACTTGACACCCCGTGAACCCTGCTTGGTTCACCGAGTCCTGCTTGACTCTCCACCTCGACCACTGGGTCCTACTTGACCACTGGGTAGCTCAACTGGGCACAAAAACCACGGGAGCCGGAAATGAGGGGCTATATATACCGTCGGCCGTCCCACACCACATAATCACATATCATAATCATACAATCCATTTACTGGAAGCCTGTCAGGAGCCGCTCCTTGCTCGTGCAACGCACCGGCGACCACTCCCCGCCCTCAACAGTATACGGAGTATCTCATACACAATATGTAACTCAATATAACAAACGTTATCAATCTCATGTCACACATAGCAATTACTTATCATACATATACCATTCACATATCACATCATCATCAATCAACAAATGCAACTACCAGAAATTGGCATATGCTCTCATCACAGGGCGACCGACTTGTCAAGCCCATCCATCACATTATCACTATACCTCGATTATCACTGCATCACAGGCGTTTGTCATAGTAACTCACAACAAGCAAAACAGGGTAACAATACTACAGCACATCCTCTCGGTATATATATATATATATATTTTATTTTTTTTTATTTTTTTTTGAAGTCAGCATACATTTCAACACAACATTCCAAATGGAAATCAACAGATCAATTCACATATCATACACGGTTCACACGCCAAGGATGTAAAACATCTTTCTCAAATGGCACCACCACACACAGAATTTAAATTCATCACATTGAGGAATCTCTAAATTATTATTACTTAACCAACTCAATATATGGGTTCTATTCCATCCAACATACATTCCTTGGCCATGAGCCACTAGCTCGGCTTACACAAAAGACCCAATAACCAACCTATACAAGGGTCACAACATTCATTATCCTATTCCCTCACAGCTGACTCAAGCTTAGAATTACCTTAAGCATTTCATAGGCAACCGGGTCAGGATAGCAATAACTCTTCTACCCTCAAATCAACATTACAATAGTAGTACCTTTTACTACTGTCTCTCAACAAAACTCATAACTATATAATCACACTAATCGTAATTAAGCATGCATAAAATCCAATAGGAATTCACAAGCAATGATGACAATCGGTCATATTGCATGCAACCGCCCACTCAGTAGGTAAACCTTGGCCATGGACCTTTTGGTCTGCTCTGATACCAAATGTAACATCCTTAATCTTAATTAATTAATTATTAGAGTTAAACCCGGGACAGGGGAAATTTTTCCCAAAATAAGTCATGAAGAACCGGGTCAATAATTTAGAAAATACCTGGATCAATAATTAAAAGCCACTCTCATATATGAAGATATGACAGCTGGGTCCAATGACCAATCAAAAGACAAGCAGCGCAAGGTAGAAAGGCAAGGTGCCAACCAAGAAAAAGGGATGGAAAGAAGGTAAAGAAATAAAACCGAGCATAAAGCCCAGCGGAAGGCAATCAGCGCTCAAGCGATACCACAATACAACACACACTCGCTCAAGCGAGATCCGACCCCGCTTGGGCGAGACAGCACAACACGCTCGGGCGAAAGACCATTCACTTGGACGAAACTAATACAAAAGCCTTCCCAACCAACATACTCGCTGGAGCGAGAACTCACTCGCTGAAGCGAGAAGCCACACTCGGCAAATCCACCACTCGGCATCGAGACATCCATTCGCTCGGTGATGACTTAGCCCACTCGGGATTCATCCCTAAATCCACTCGGCAACTGAGGGCTATCCCACTCGGATTCCATAAACACTCACTCGGAATATCTCCCAATCAAACGTCACTCGGCATATCCTAACCTTATCTCACTCGGGAGTGTTTTACAAGTTCATCACTCGGTACACCATTCATAAACCAACTCATCTTCTGAGTAGTATCTTACTCGGTAACTAATACCAAGGCCGACCAACACTCATTCGGCCTCACAATCGGCATTATGCCTATCCTCACTCGGAGATTACCTTAACTATTCATTTCTCAGGAGGGGTCTCCACAACCGTACTCCACTCGGTTTTTAATCACTAGGTAAGTCACTCGGACTTAAGAAATACTTAACCACTCAGGGAAAACCATTAAGTCAAATCCCACTCAGGCTCATTCCATACTTAGACACTCGGAACACACATTAACTTATTCACTCAGAATAGGTACCCCTCTTCACTCGGAATACATTTATAACTCATACACCTAGAAGGTTTCTTATCTAAACCATCAACAACTCTTCCTTCGACAGGGATTCACTCGGTTTCCACCACTCAGGTCACTACAGTCTTCCCCTACTCGGGGTTCACTCGGATATTCTCCACTGAATCATAAAGAGGCTAACCTTCTCTTATAATACATTCCACTCAGAATCCATTAAGGCCATTATCACTCGGAAAGGCCCAAACATACAAGTCTCACTCGGATATGGAGTCATATATATATATAAGACTCACTCGGAAAACCATCTGCACTTCTTATGTTCCACTCAGGATTCATTAACTTAGAATTAATCATTCAACATCATTTATATTCCAGTCGGAAAGAAGCATCAAATCAACATAAATTACTTATATATATTCTCTAGTTCCCAGATCCGACTACCGACCCATAAATATATAACCATACACTCGGAATGCTTATCAGCTCAACAATATTCATTTATCAACACATATAATCCGATACAATACATGATAACAATGTAAGTCATATTTATATAATTAGGCACTCGGGTTCCCATACATATATACTTGTATTCATTATACAACATAGTTATGAGCCGACCAAGGATTTAATTCATCAAATGTACTCGAAACATAATATCATATACACAGCCTTTATCACAAACACCCAACACTCGGGTTAAGGCTATACATACACTGAAAAATAGTGTAGGGGTGAGCTTTACATATTAAATGACAGATATTGGCTCGGATTAATCATAGAATCCTCAACATGTAAATGTATATATATATATATATCATCACCCAATTAACACATACTGCCAATCAATATGAACATCAACACATAAATGGACGGAGTTCATCAACATCAAGCATTAAATAATCATCATGCATATCCGGGCTACTACTCACTCGGAAACCAATCAAACAACACATACTGAATACCACACATCACAATACAAGAATTTCACCCGGAAAACCCGTCCATAAACTATGCACTTAAGATGCAATAGCTCCCCTTACCTGGAATGAAGTTCCAGAAGTCACATTGGCTACTCGGCCCAGCCACAGCAGCACTCTGCTCGGCATTCTAGTCCTGGGAAGAACCACACAACTTCCCAATCAATCATTAACACGCTTCTCAATAACCAAGTATCAAACATCACCCTTTTGCTCAAGCCACACATGCACTCGCTTGAGTGAAAAGGGTCCAGTAACCCATTCTTCACTGGCTCGCTCAAGCGTGGCTATTCTCGCTTGAGCGAGATACGCCCAGTAGCTCCCCTGAACAGCATCAACACTCCAAGCTCCACTCTACTCTGCCATCCAGTCAGTGGAGAACCTCCAGGCACAGCACCGTCTTCACCACCATGGAGGACAACCAAGCTTCCATGTAACATGCATGCATGCCTTCCTCTTCACTCAAGCATCACAGCATCAAGGTATATCATCTTCCTCACCAGCTCAGTGGAGGATCAAATGCTTCCCAAACATCATGCACGTCTTCTTCTTCACATGTAGTTCTACCTCAGCACCAGTGGACCATCTACCACAACCAAGGCACCCACACATCTGCAGGCTCCCAACCAAGCCACAAACATGAAGGAGAAGAAGAAGAAAGGACCAGCAAGAAGAAGAACCAGGGAACAGAGAAGGAACCCAGTCTCCAGAACACAACACCATGCTGTTCCCCTCCACTCGGTTCTCACACAGCCAGAGGAATGATTCTCAACCTTCAAGGCACCCAATACCACGCTGAACTCCACCACTATGCTGCTCCACTCGTGCTCCCACTTCCCACTCGGGCTCAGCACAGCGTTGAGGGGAAGAAGAAGATGATGAAAGAGATAAAGAAGAAGAACGGCCAAGAGAAAGAGGAAGCAAGAGTTTCAGAGAGCTCAAGAGAAAATGGAAGAATAGTTCTCAACTCAATGTACCCCCAAAGTATATGAGCAATGGCAAGCATAAAACGTAGAGTGGAAACATTCATCGTTCCAATGCTCTGTGGCAACAGCTCTCCTATTCCATCTTATCTTAATTTAATTCCTATCACCTCACCACTAAAACTTATCCCCTTAGCCATCATTATTCCCATTGCAGCGTGATTAAAAAGAGAGAACCGAGGCTTTGCTAAACACCACCAAGGCACATGGGTCACTTAGCATTATTATAATCATTTTCCTCTTAGTGCATTCTGCCTGAAGTCCCAACATCAGACTCCTTCACTCGCTCAAGCGTCCCAAGCTCGTTTGAGCGAAAGGCACATAGTATGTATTCCCTTTCTCTCACTCTCGCTCGAGCGCGGCCACACCCGCCTGAGCAAGAACCGTCCAGTGACTTTACCAACATCATTCGTACGCATCTTGCTTGAGCGGATCGCCATCTCGCCTGAGCGAGATTGACAGTTCAAGTGCAGAAGCGTGAAGATTTAACACTCCAAGACTCATACCAATCCAAACTGTTCAACTTCAACACATCTTACGCATCACATGAGGCATATGAAACTTGCTTATACCATTCATACTCCTAAATTCTTATTTCAACTCATTAATCACTCAATAATTTGCCTAATTGGCAATTAATCCTTAATTAACCGTTAATCCCATCAATCCATAATCTTAATCTGAAATTTATAATTATTTAAAAATCTGGGATGTTACACCAACGGCCAGCGTTACAAGCTCCTCAAACTTCAGCATCCTCGAGCGAGGGGCGGAGGCAGTATCTAGCCTTTGGAAGAGTGGGGGGCATGGACCCCTGAAACCATAAGTATGGCGAAAGAAAGGAATCACGCGGAGGGTCGAACGCCGGAGGAGGACCGCTTTCAAAGTCCGGTCCAGAAGTGGTTTGTGAAGCTGGGGCAGAAGAGTCAAGGACGGGCTTCTTCCCCTTGTCCTTTTTAAGCCCAGACTCCTCAAGCGTCTTTTGGCGTTTCTTTGTGGGATCACCAGAAGGGGGCTTCTCCAGGTCCGCCGTCTTGACCAGATGCCTTTTCTTCTTCTTCTTTTCGATGAGGACCTCCTCATCGCCTGGCCCAGAGGCCTCGGTTTGTTTCTCCATTTCTTCCTCATCGAGAAGAGGAACCTCATTTCCCACTGCAGAAGTCAAGGGAATGGTTGGAGCCTTAGTGGCGTTCCTCTTCGCCTGAATCTCATTCTCCTCGGAGGAGGAGTCGTCATCAGCCATCATGGTCCTTAGAGACAACATTTCTGGGCTGGCTTTTTTGATTTGTTCTGCAAAACAAGAAAAATTGAGTCAGCACATAAAAAGAAAATAATCAGAACGGAATAAATGTATAGCATAATTACGGCAGGAACGAATATTACGGAGATAGGTGGTTTGGACATCATCCTCTGCCAGGAGGAGCTTGCAAGAAAATCCCTTGAGGGTCTTCGAGGCCGTCTGCGTGGCGCTCAGCACCTCAACGGATTAGGAGGAAAGCTCACCCTCATCAGTATAGTAAGCACGGCTCAGCAGCAGAAAGTGCTCGTGCGTCCAACTGAGGGGGAACTTTGGGAATCCTTCCTTATTACGCCAGAATACCGGCTTATTGGGTTGAATCCGGCCCACGTATAATAATGTTTAAAAGAACGTCCATCCACCTTAGCGGACTCAGTGTAGGACTTGAAGCTTACTATCCTTGGGTCACAACGGAGTGTTATGAACCCAAGGCCGCCCTTCTTGTTAGCACAGCGGACCACCTGGCAGTAATAGAATAATTTGGCCACGGTGGCAGTAAAGTGGAAGTGCTCCCCTAGAATTTCAAGAGCACGGACCAGGCCCCAACCGTTGGGGTGTAGTTAAGTTGGAGCGCAGTCGAGAAAGCGCAGGACAGCCATCTGAAATTCCGTCATGGGGAAATGGACCCCCAACTTTTGAAACACGAAGTCGTACATATAGACCGATCTCTCATCAGGGACGATGTGACAAACTCTCTCGGAGGGACGTGGTGCAAGCGCAACATAGCGAGCTTTATACTTCTTGTCCGAGTAAATCTTGCAGCGGAGAGAGACCATCTTTTCTTCTTCACTTGAATGATGCGAAGGAATTTCCAGAAATTCCTCTTCAACCCAACAATACGGCCTTTCCCTGTTGAGTTTCTCCCAGTTCAGCCGGTGTGCCATGACATTGACACACCCTTCAGTGGTGCGAAGAATCAACATTTTTCCAGACCCCGGAATCTCCATGGTCTTTGATGCACGATGGAAAGCGTACGTGTTGTGGTAAAAAGCAACATCGTCAGAGAGATAACCTTCAGTACTTGACCCTTCATCAAAGCTGCTGATAGCCCTGGAGTCAAGGGGAACCTCAGAGCGGCGTTGATTAGAAGACGTCCATGAGGTAGAGGTTTTGACTCTCTCTGAGCGACGAGGCCCAGCCACAGGAAGGCTCACTGGGATCCTTCCCCCACGGCGGCTAGAGGGGGCACGAGAGCTCAGACTCCCCCTGTTTAAGGAACTAGCGTTGCCTGTTCTAGGGCGCATATTGGAAGTAAAATGAATGAAATTGTAGGAAGGTAAAGGAAAGGGAGGTTACCTAAAAGAGAGTAGAACTTTGTGAAGGTTGAAGGCAGCAAGGAAATCTTCAGAAATTTGAGTAGAGGTTCACTAAGCCTGAAGACAAAGACGAATTCCAAAACTCGTTAAGTCCCCCTTTTATAGGTAACGAAGAAGCACAGTGCTCTGTTGAAAGTTACGACGTTTACTTCAAAATGCAACCTTTCGAATTCAAACGACTTCGTTGTTTCGTAACGTTAAAGCGCGAAAGTGGTAATGTTTCAGTGAATGTTTTTACAAAATGGGCCTTCATCAGTTGAAATTCAGGCCCAATAAGCCCAACTGACGGTTATATCCCTGTGAAGTAATGGCTCGTGCGTAAAAAGGTGCATTTAATGTCCAATCATTTCAGACGCATTTAATGCGCCCTAACCACTCTTCGAATACCAAGGGTTTCGATTTCCAAAAACTCTTGGGATTTCCTTTATTATGATACGCTGTCTGAATCCGTTGTATATCGCGCGAGAAGAGCGGTAACTCACTTGGCAGAATGGATATTACAAAGCCTTCAGGAAGAATTTCCAGAACGTTCAACCGGCATCCAGACTTCTCAAAGGCTGTATAGCTTATATAAGCAACTTAACAGTCCCTCATACAAGCTAGGGGATAAATGATCCGGTCTGGATACCGGTCCCTAAAGTTATGACGTCAGAATGACTTCATGAGAAGGAAACCGGTATCACAGTTCAGGCAGCATCATGCCGGATATCCGCTCTTATCCCATCAGACGTTCTATTCGCTCTCTTTACCACGGATACTTCACTCGTTATCCCTGAACGTCTATATAGCCATTTGCCTCAGAACCACTGTGAGATAAGAGTTCCTTATAACTTATCAGTGAAGATACCTAACATAGCGGAATCTGTCATGTCAATGGCCTCGGAGAGCAAGTACATGTGTCAGCGAATTATGCGGAAAGGTGATTATCCCCCATCCTTATCACAGGATCATACTCTGATAATTGACCTACCCCCCTGACACACTCTGAGTACCGAGCCACTTTGATTGACACACTTCACACGCTATCAGAGCCCAAGGGCCCACTTGCATCCAACGATTCATTTCCTACGTTCAACTATAAATAGCATGATCAAAAACACATGCAAGGTTACGTTGTCCTAACTCACTTTTACTATTGTATCGTTTGTGAATTCATTGAGTTTATACACTCTTCTGACTTGAGCGTCGGAGAATCTTCACAGGTGGCACAACCTTTCGCCCTCTCTCAACGCGAATCGCTGGTGTGAAGGATCTCCAGGACAACAAGACCGACTTCTCCCACTGAGAGGCCGGACTATAACACCGGATACCCACAGTACCGGTGTACAAACCCTCGAACACCTGCACTCTTGTGGCTGGTCCCACACCGGATCCTTGACCCCGGTTCAGATTAGTTCACCATGAAATTGACAAAACTGAGCGGTTGAATTTTTATATTATTTTTTACAGCTATGCTTGGAAAGGCATTGTAGGGTTATCCCTGAAGTTTCAAATTTCTACAAGGGAAGGGGTAAATTTTCACCAAGGATGAGTTTCTTACCAAATTTGAAGGCCATATGTGACGACCCGCGTCAATTTCACATTTAATTACAACCGTTTAATCATTTTTTGCAATAATTTTACATGTTTACTGATAGTTAATTAGATCCTAATGTAAAATAATATTTATTTTTCTTAATCACAAAAATATAACAACACCTAATGGCTGAATTTTTATGTAACTTTTTATGGTCACACTTAGAACTGGGTTGTAGAATTGTCCTTGAAGTTCAACTGGATTCCTCTAAGAGAAAAGACAGAGTTTTCCAATGATGAAGGCTATATAGCACATGAAAATACAACCAAAGTGAGCACTTGAATTTTACATGATTTTTTACGGTTATACTTAGAAAGGCATTGTAGGGTTATCCTTGAAGTTTCATCAGATTTCTCCAAGGGAAAGGGTAGATTTTCACCAATAATAAATTTTTAGCTAAATTTGAAGGTTATAGCGCACAAAAATATGACAACCAAGTAGTTGAATTTTTCTTTGATTTTTTACGACCAAGCTTAGAAAGGCATTGTAGGGTTGTCCCTGAAGTTTCGTTAGATTTCTCCAAGGGAAGGGGTAGATTTTCTATAAGGATGAATTTTTAGCCGAATTTGAAAGCTATAGCCAACGAAAATCTAACAAAACCATACAGTTGAATATTTGTGTAATTTTTATGGCCATACTTAAAATGGTATTGTAGGAAATTTCTTAAAGTTCAATCAGATTTCTCTAAGAGAAGCGGCAGATTTTCTCCAACGATGAACTTTTAGCAAATTTAAAGGCTATAGCCCATGAAAATATGACAAAACCAAGCATTTGAAGTTTTAGTAATTTTTTACGGCCATGCTTTTAGAAAAGTTGAAGGCTAGCACATGAAAATATGACCAAATCGAGTGGTTAAAATTTTGCATGATTTTTTACGGCCATGCATAGAAAGGCATTGTAGGGTTTTCCCTGAAGTTTCATCAAATTTCTCCAAAGGAAGAGGCAGATTTTCACCAACGTTGAATTTTTAGCCAAATTTGAATGCTATAGCCAACAAAAATATGACAAAACTAAGTGGTTAAATTTTTACATGATTTTTTATGGTCACATTTTGAAAGGCATTGTAGGGTTGTCCCGGAAGTTTCATCATATTTCTTCAAGGGAAGGAGTAGATTTTAACCAACGATGAATTTTTAGTCAAATTTGAAGGCTATAGCCCAAAAAACATGACAAAACTGAGTGGTTAATTTTACATGATTTTTTACGGTCATGCTTAGAAAGGCATTGTAGGGTTGTCCCTGAAGTTTTATCAGATTTCTCCAAGGGAAGGGGCAGATTTTCACCAACAATAAATTTTTAGCCAAACTTAAAGGCTATAGCTCACAAATATGAGCGGTAGAATTTTTGTATGCCTTTTTACGGCTATGCTTAGGAAGACATTATAAGATTTCCCCTGAAGTTTCATCATATTTCTCCAAGGGGTGGGCACATTTCCTACAAAAACCTATTTTTAGCAAAATTGAATGCTACCTATAAAAATATGTCAAAACCGGATGGTTAATTTTTTGCGGCCATGCTTATAAAGGCATCGTAGGGTTGCCCCTTATGTTTCATCATATTTTTCCAAGGGAAGGGATAGATTCTCTTTAATGATGAATTTTTAGCCAAATTTGAAGGCTAATGACCATAAGATGTGACCAAACCGAGCGGTTGTATTTTTACATGATTTTTTACGGCCATGTTTAGAAAGGCATTGTAAGGTTGTCCTTAAAGTTTCATCAGAATCCTTTAGGGAAGGGGCAGATTTGCTCGAACGACGAGTTTTTAGCCAAATTTAAAAGCTGCCCATTAAAATATATCAAAACCGAGCAGTTATTTTTCTGAACAATTTTCTACGACCATGCTTATAAAGGCATTGTAAGGTTATTCCTTAAGTTTCATCAGATTTCTCCAAGGGAAGGGGTAGATTTTTATAAAACAAAGATATCAGTGTAAAATCCAAAAAATGGAAATGATACCTGGATCTTAAATTTTTGGATCATTTTTTACAACAATCCATAGAAACACGCTACCTTCTTATTCCCAAAGTTTCATTTGAAAAATATCACAAAACTGAGCGGTTGAATTCTTAGATAATTTTTTGCGTCCATGCTTAGAAAGACATTGTAAGGTGTTCTCCAAAATTTAATTAGTTTTCTCCCTCAGAAGGGGTAGAATTTTTTAAAACAAAGATATTTAGTGTAAAATTCCAGGAAATGGAAACTGGTACCTGGAGCTCAAACTTTTGTACGGGTTTTTAGAAACGTTTTGAAATACGTTATCTTCTTGTTCCTAAATTTTTATAATTTTTCTCTAACGATGAATTTTTAGTCAAATTTAAAGGCTTATTAGGCAAAAAAATATGACAACTGAGCAGTTGAATTTTTACATGATTTTTTGTAGTCATGCTTAGTAAGTTATTGTAAGGTTGTCCTTAAAGTTTTATTGCTTTTCTCCAAGGAAATTGGCATATTTTTCTAAAACAAAGATATTTAGTGTAAAATCCCAACAAATGGAAAATGGTAGTCGGAGCTTGAATTTTTGGATCATTTTTTGCAGCAAGGCTTAGAAACACGCAATTTTCTTATTCTTCAAGTTTCATAATTTTTCTCCAACGATGAATTTTTAGTTAAATTTGAAGGCTAATGCCTACGAAAAATATGACAAAATCAAGAAGTTAAATTTTTGCATGATTTTTTCGGCCATTCTTAGATAGGCATTGTAAGGTTGTCCCTAAAGTTTGATTAGTTTTCTCCAAGGGAAGAAATAGATCTTTCTTAAACTCGGGGTTTCGAGTTCGATTGGGGTTTGGTAAAGGATCAAGATACATGTTACCTTAACTATGAAGTTGATCTATTATCCACATATCTATAACAAATTAGAAGGTACCACCTATAGCTTGTAACCTGCAACCTGCTACCTACAACTTGTAACATATAACCTACTACTTGTAACCTACTACCTGCTACCTGATACCTGCTACCTGTTACGTGTTACCTGTTACTTGCTACCTATTACCTATTACTTGGAACCTGCAACCTGTTACCTACAACCTGCTACCTAAAGATTCTCCCTGAAGCTTCATCAAATTTCTTACGGATAAATTTTTACATGATCTTTTACGGCTTTGCTTAGAAAGGGATTGTAAGGTGTTCTGTTTCATCATATTTCTCCAAAGGAAGGGTAAATTTTTTAAAATATGATTTTTTTAGCCAACTTTGAAGGTTAAAGCGCATGAAAATATGGCAAAACCGTGCGGTTGAATTTTGTCATTATTTTTTGTGGTAATGCTTAAAAAAGGATTTTAAGGCCTCCCCTAAAGTTTCATTAGATTTCTTCAAGGGAATGGGCACATTTTCTTAAACAATGATTTTTTAGCCAAATTTGAAGTCTAATCCTCTTAAAAATATGATAAAACTTAGCAGTTTCATTTTTACATGTTTTTTGCACTCATGCTTAGAATGACATGTAAGGTTGTCCCTGAACTTTCATCAGATTTCTCCAAGGGAAGGAGCATATTTTCCCCAACGATGAATTTTAACCATATTGAAAGGCACCCACTAAAATATGAGAAAATCGAGCAGTTAAATTTATGTATGCTTTTTTACGGCCATTCTTAGAAGTGCATTATAAGGTTGTCCCTAAAGTTAGATTACTTTTCTCCAAGGGAAGAGGTAGATTTTTCTTAAACACGGGGTTCTGAGTTCGATTGGGGTTTAGTAAAGGATCAAATTCTTACCTTAACAATGAAGTTGGTTTATTATCCATATATCTATTACAAATTACACGGTACCAACTAGTACCTACAACCTGTAACCTGTGACAAGCAACCTGTTACCTGTAACCTATAACCTGTAACCTGTAACCTAATACCTATAACATATAACCTGCTACCTTTTAACTGTTACCTGCTACCTGCTACCTATTACCTACTACCTGCTACTTGCTACTTGTTATGTGTTATCTTCTACCTGCAAGCTGCTACCTGTTACCTGCTACCTGCAACTTGCTACCTACAACCTGCTACCTGTTACCTGCTACCTGCAACTTGCTACCTATAACCTGCTACCTGCTACCTGCAACCTGATACTTGCTACCTGTAACCTGTAACGTGCTACCTGCTACCTGCTACCTGTAACCTCTAGCCTACAACCTGCTACCTGCTACCCGTTACCTGCTACCTATAACCTGCTACCTACAACCTGCTACCTACAACTTGCTACCTGCTACCTGCTACCTGCTACCTGCTACCTACTACCTGCAACCTCTACCTGCAACCTCTACCTACTACTTGATACCTGCTACCTGTTACCTGATACTTGCTACCTGTTAGTTGTAACCTACAGCCTGTTACCTACAACTAGCTACCTAAAGGTTCTCCCTGAAGCTTCATTAAATTTTTTGCAGATGAATTTTTACATGATCTTTTGTGGCCATGCTTAGAAATGGATTGTAAGGTTTTCCTGAAGTATTATCAGATTTCTCAAGGGTAGGGGGAGATTTTCTCCAACAATAAATTTTTAATAAAAAATAAAGGCTCATGCCTACGACTATATGACAAAACCAAGCGGCTGAATTTTTTCATTTTTTTGTGGCCAAGCTTAAAAAGGCTTTGTAATGTTGTCCCTAAAGTTTCATCATATATCTCCTTAGAAAGAGGTATATTTTCTTAAACGATGATTTTTAGCCAAATTTGAAGGCAAATACGCATGAAAATATGAAAAAATCGAGCGGTTAAATTTTTTCATATTATTTATTACGGCATGCTTAGAAAAGATTTGTAAGGTTGTATCTGAGATTTCACCATATTTCCCAAACGAAGGCGTAGATTTTTTCCAACAATAAATTTTTTAGCCAAATTTGAAGGCTAATTTCCAAGAAAATATGAGAAAATCAAACGGTTTAATTTTTGCATGCTTTTTTTACGGTCATGCTTAGAAAGACATTGTAAGGTTGTCCTTGAAGTTTTATCAGATTTCTCTAAGGGAAGAAGAAATTTCTCCAACAATGAATTTTTACCCAAATTTGAAGGCTAATACCTACAAAAATATGTCAAAATCGAGCAGTTGAAGTTTTGCATGATTTTTTATGGGCATGATTAGAAAGGCATTGTAAGGTTGCCCCTGAAGTTTCTTTAGATTTCTCTAAGGAAATGAGTAGATTTTCTCTAACGATGAGTTTTTAGCCAAATTTGAAGGCTATTGCCCATAAATATATGACAAAATTGAGCTGTTGAATTTTTGCATGAGTTTTTACGGCCATGCTTAGAAAGGATTTCTAAGGTTGACCCTTAAATTTCACCATATTTCCCCAAGCGAAGGGCAAATTTTCTCCAACAATGAGTTTTTACCCAAATGCAAGAAAATATGTGAATATTGAGCGGTTGAATTTTTACATGCTTTTTTACAGCCATGCTTAGAAAGACATTGTAAGGTTGTCCCTGAAGTTTCATTAGGTTTCTCCAAAGGAATGAGGAGATTTCTCCAACAATGAATTTTTAGCAAAATATTAAGGCTAATATGCATGAAAATATCACAAAACTAAAAAGTTGAAATTTCACATCATTTTTTACGGCCATACTTAGAAAGACATTGTAGGGTTATCCTTAAAGTTTCATCAGATATCTCTATGGGAATTACCAGATTTTCTCCAACGATGAATTTTAAGCCACATTTAAAGGCTAATGCCCACAAAAATATGAAAAATCAAGTAGTTGAATTTTTGCATGATTTTTGGCGGCCATGCTTAGAAAGGCTTTGTAAGGTTATCCTTGAAATTTCATCATAATTCACCTAGCGAAGAAGCATATTTTCTCCAATGATTAATATTTAGCAACACTTAAAGGCTAATTACCCAGGAAAATATGAGAAAATTAAGCGGTTCAATTTTTCCATGCTTTTTTGTGGTCATGCTTAGAAAGGCATTGTACGGTTGTCCTTGACGTTTCATCAGATTTCTCCCAGGGAAGGAGAAAATTTTCTCCAACAATGAATTTTTAGCTAAATTTGAAGGCTAACTCCCATGGAAGTGTGAGAAAATTTTCACATACAACCTGCTACCTACTACCTGCTACCTGTAACCTGCTACCTGCTACCTGTAACCTGCTACCTATAACCTGTTACCTGTAACCTGCTACCTGCTACCTGCAACCTGCTACCTGCTACCTGCTACCTGTAACCTCTACCTGCTACTTGGTACCTGCTACCTGTTACCTGATACTTGCTACCTGTTAGTTGTAACCTACAGCCTGTTACCTACAACTTGCTACCTAAAGGTTCTCCCTAAAGCTTCATTAAATTTCTTGCAGATGAATTTTTACATGATCTTTTGTGGCTATGCTTGGAAATGGATTGTGAGGTTTTCCTCAAGTATTATCAGATTTCTCAAGGGTAGGGGGAGATTTTCTCCAACAATGAATTTTTAATAACAAATAAAGGCTTATTCCCACGAATATATGACAAAACCAAGCGGCTGAATTTTTACATTTTTTATGGCCAAGCTTAAAAAGGATTTGTAATGTTGTCCCTAAAGTTTCATCATATCTCTCCTTAGAAAGAGGTATATTTTCTTAAACAATAATTTTTAGCCAAATTTGAAGGCAAATACGCATGAAAATATGAAAAAATCGAGCGGTTAAATTTTTTCATATTATTTATTGCGGCGTGCTTAGAAAAGATTTGTAAGGTTCTATCTTAGATTTCACCATATTTCCCAAACGAAGGCGTAGATTTTTTCCAACAATGAATTTTTTAGCCAAATTTGAAGGCTAATTTCCAAGAAAATATGAGAAAATCAAACGGTTTAATTTTTGTATGCTTTTTTTGTGGTCATGCTTAGAAAGACATTGTAAGGTTATCCTTGAAGTTTCATCAGATTTCTCTAAGGGAAGAAGAAATTTCTCCAACAATAAATTTTTACCCAAATTTTAAGGCTAATACCTACAAAAATATGTCAAAATCGAGCAGTTGAAGTTTTACATGATATTTTATGGGCATGATTAGAAAGGCATTATAAGGTTGCCCCTGAAGTTTCTTTAGATTTCTCTAAAGAAAGGAGCAGATTTTCTCCAACGATAAGTTTTTAGCCAAATTTGAAGGCTATTGCCCATAAATATATGACAAAATCGAGCTATTAAATTTTTGCATAAGTTTTTACGGCCATGCTTAGAAAGGATTTTTAAGGGTGATCCTTAAATTTCACCATAGTTCCCCAAGCAAAGGGCAGATTTTCTCCAACGATGAGTTTTTACCCAAATTTAAAGGCTATTATGCAAGAAAATATATGAATATTAAGTGGTTGAATTTTTACATGCTTTTTTACGGTCATGCTTAGAAAGACATTGTAAGGTTATCCCTGAAGTTTCATTATATTTCTCCAAAGGAATGGGGAGCTTTTCTCCAACAATGAATTTTTAGCAAAATATTAAGGCTAATATGCATGAAAATATCACAAAACCAACAAGTTGAAATTTCACATCATTTTTTACGGTCATGCTTAGAAAGGCATTGTAGGGTTATCCTTAAAGTTTTATCAGATATCTCTATGGGAATGGCCAGATTTTCTCCAACGATGAATTTTAAGCCACATTTGAAGGCTAATGCCCACAAAAAATATGAAAAATCAACTAGTTAAATTTTTGCATGATTTTTGGCGGTCATGTTTAGAAAGGCTTTGTAAGGTTATCCTTGAAATTTCATCATAATTCACCTAACGGGGAAGCATATTTTCTCCAATGATTAATATTTAGCAACACTTAAAGGCTAATTACCCAAGAAAATATGAGAAAATCAAGCGGTTCAATTTTTCCATGCTTTTTTGTGGTCATGCTTAGAAAGGCATTGTACGGTTGTCCCTCACGTTTCATCAGATTTCTCCCAGGGAAGGAGAAAATATTCTCCAACAATGAATTTTTAGCTAAATTTGAAGGCTAACTCCCATGGAAGTATGAGAAAATTTTCACATACAACCTGCTACCTACTACCTGCTACTTGTAACCTGCTACCTGCAACCTGCTACCTTCAACCTGGTACCTGGTACCTGCTACCTGCTAGCTACAACCTGCTACCTGCAATCTGCAACCTGCAACCTGCAACCTGCTACCTGCTACCTGCTACCTATAACCTGCTACCTGCTACCTACAACCTGCTACCTACTACCTAATACATGCTACCTGCAACCTGCTACCTGCTACCTGCTACCTGCTACCTGCTACCTGCTACCTGCAACCTACAACCTATAACCTCTACTTGCTACTTGATACCTTCTACATGTTACCTGATACTTGCTACTTGTTACTTGTAACCTACAGCCTGTTACCTACAACTTGCTACCTGAAGGTTCTCCCTGAAGCTTCATTAAATTTCTTACAGATGAATTTTTACATGATCTTTTGTGGCCATTCTTAGAAATGGATTATAAGGTTTTCCTGAAGTATTATCAGATTTCTCAAGGGTAGGGGGAGATTTTCTCCAACAATGAATTTTTAACAAAAAATAAAGGCTCATGCCCACGAACATATGACAAAAACAAACGGTTGAATTTTTGCATTTTTTGTGGCCAACCTTTAAAAGGCTTTGTAATGTTGTCCCTAAAGTTTCATCATATCTCTCCTTAGAAAGAGGTATATTTTCTTAAACGATGATTTTTAGACAAATTTGAAGGCAAATGCGCACGAAAATATGAAAAAATCGAGCGGTTAAATTTTTCATATTATTTATTGCGGCATGCTTAGAAAAGATTTGTAAGGTTGTATCTAAGATTTCACCATATTTCCCAAACGAAGGCATAGATTTTTTCCAACAATAAATTTTTTAGCCAAATTCGAAGGCTAATTTCTAAGAAAATATGAGAAAATCAAACGGTTTAATTTTTGCATGCTTTTTTTATGGTCATGCTTAGAAAGACATTGTAAGGTTATCCTTAAAGTTTTATCAGATTTCTCTAAGGGAAGAAGAAATTTCTCTAACAATGAATTTTTACCCAAATTTGAAGGCTAATACCTACAAAAATATGTCAAAATCGAGCAGTTGAAGTTTTCCATGATTTTTTATGGGCATGATTAGAAAGGCATTGTAAGGTTGCCCCTGAAGTTTCTTTAGATTTCTCTAAGGAAAGGAGTAGATTTTCTCCAACGATGAGTTTTTAGCCAAATTTGAAGGCTATTGCCCATAAATATATGACAAAATCGAGCTGTTGAATTTTTGCATTAGTTTTTACGGCCATGCTTAGAAAGGATTTTTAAGGTTGATCCTTAAATTTCACCATATTTCCCCAAGCGAAGGGTAGATTTTCTCTAACGATGACTTTTTACCCAAATTTGAAGGTTATTATGCAAGAAAATATGTGAATATTGAGCGGTTGAATTTTTACATGCTTTTTTGCGGCCATGCTTAGAAAGACATTGTAAGGTTGTCCCTGAAGTTTCATTAGATTTCTCCAAAGGAATGAGGAGATTTTCTCCAACAATGAATTTTTAGCAAAATATTAAGGCCAATATGCATGAAAATATCACAAAACCAAAAAGTTGAAATTTCACATCAATTTTTACGGCCATGCTTAGAAAGGCATTGTAGGGTTATCGTTAAAGTTTTATCAGATATCTCTATGGGAATGGCCAGATTTTCTCCAACGATGAATTTTAAGCCACATTTGACGGCTAATGCCCACGAAAATATGAAAAATCAAGTAGTTGAATTTTTGCATGATTTTTGGCGGCCATGCTTAGAAAGGCCTTGCAAGGTTATCCTTGAAATTTCATCATAATTCACTAGCGAAGAAGCATATTTTCTCCAATGATTAATATTTAGCGACACTTAAAGGCTAATTACCCATGAAAATATGGGAAAATTAAGCGGTTCAATTTTTCCATGCTTTTTTGTGGTCATGCTTAGAAAGGCATTGTATGGTTATCCCTGACGTTTCATCAAATTTCTCCGAGGGATGGAGAAAAGTTTCTCCAACAATGAATTTTTGGCCAAATTTGAAGGCTAACTCCCATGGAAGTATGAGAAAATCGAGCAGTTGAATTTTTGCATATTTTTTATGGCCATTCTTAGAAATGCATGGTAAGGTTGTCCCAGAAGTTTCATCAGATTTCACTAAGGAAAGAAGCAGGTTTTCTTCAACGATGAGCTTTTAGCTAAATTGAAAGGCTAATGCCTACGAGAATATAATAAAATCGAGTAGTTGAAGTTTTCCATGATTTTTTTGCGGCCATGCTTAGAAAGGTTTTGTAAGGTTGTCTTTAAAATTATCATATTTCTCTAAGCGAAATGGCAGATTTTATCCAATGATAAATTTTTAGCCAAATTTAAAAGCAACCCATGAAAATATGACAAAATCGAGCGGTTGAATTTTTGCATGCTTTTTTGCGGTAATTCTTAGAAAGGCATTGTGAGGTTGTCCCTGAAGTTTTATTAGATTTCTTCAAAGGAAGGGGTATATTTTTTCCGCCAATGAATTTGTAGTAAAATTTCAAGGCTAAACCTAAACAGTTGAAATTTCACATCATTTTTTACGGCCATGCTTAGGAAGGCATTGTACGGTTATCCGTAATGTTTCATTAGATATCTACAAGGGAATAGACAGATTTTCTCCAATGATGATTTTTAAGCCAGATTTGAATAGCCCACGAAAATATGACAAAACCGAGCGTTTGAATTTTTACATAATTTTTGTAGGGTGTTCCTTAAAGTTTCATCAGATTTCTCTAAGGGAAGGGGAAATTTTTCACCAATGACGAATTTTTAGTCAAATTTGAAGTCTATATCCCACGAAAATATGAAAAAACCAACCGGTGGAATTTTTCCTTGATTTTTTTATTGCCAAGCTTAGAAATGTATTGTAGGGTTGTCCCTGAAGTTTCGTTGGATTTCTCTGAGAGAAAAGGCAGATTTTGTCCAACATTGAATTTTTAGCCAAATTTAACTGTTATAGCCCACGAAAATATGACAAAATTGAGCGGTTGAATTTTTGCATAATTTTTTACGACCATGCTTCAAAAGGTAGTGTAGGATTGTCCCTGAAGTTTCATCAGATTTCTCTAATAGAAGAGGTGGATTTTCACCAATGATGATTTTTAGCCAAATTTGAAGTCTATAGCCCACGAAAATATGACAAAATAGAGCAGTTGAATTTTTCCATTATTTTTTACCGCCAAGCTTAGAAATGTATTGTAGGATTGTCCCTGATGTTTCATCGAATTTCTCTAAGAGAAAGGGCAGATTTTGTCCAACGTTGAATTTTTAGCCAAATTTAAAGGTTATATAGCCCACGAAAATATGACAAAATAGAGCGGTTAAATTTTTGTATAATTTTTTACGGCCACGCTTTGAAAGCTATAGTCCATGAAAAATATGACAAAACTGAGCGGTGAAATTTTTACATAAATTCTTATGGCCACGCTTAGAAAGGCATTATAGGGTTATCCCTGAAGTTTCATCAAATTTCTCCAAGGGAAAGGGCAGATTTTCACCACCAATAAATTTTTAACCAAATTAAAAGGCTATAGCCCATGAAAATATGACAAAACTAAGCGGTTAAATTTTTGAGTAATTTTTTACGACCATTCTTATAAAGGCATTATAGGGGCTCCCTAAAGTTTCATTGGATTTCTCTAAGAGAATGAGCAGATTTTCTCCAACGATAAATTGTTATCAAATTTGAAGGGTATAGCCAATGAAAATATGACCAAACCGAGCGGTTTAATTTTTGCAATATTTTTAATGGCCATACTTAGAAAGGCATTGTAGGCTTGTCCCTAAAGTTTAAGCAGATTTCTGCAAGGGAAGTTGCAGATTTTCTTTAAAGATGAATTTTTAGCCAAATTTGAAGGATATATAACCCATGAAAATATGATAAATCTAAGTAGTTGAATTTTTGTATATTTTTTTATGGCCACACTTAGAAAGGCATTGTAGGGTTTGTTAACCAAGTGGCCTCAATTACTCAAGAGGGGGGTGAATTGAGTATTAAAAATTTTACTTGAAATGCTTTTGAAATTAATTCTTTGATAAATATACTTGTTAAAGTTAATAAATTTAATCACAAATGATAACAATTTATACTCAAGGCAAATTAACAAATACTAAGTATATGGCAATAAATTCACTTTAAGAGATAAAGTAATATTCAAATAATAATATCAAATTAATCACAACACTATTTTTGGTACTTAGAAAGATTTAAAGAATAATTCAAGAATATTACTTAAACAACTTCAATAAATTTAATCTAAGTGATTTACAAATTTAATCAAGCCAATAGAATATGCACTTTAATTTAAATAAGTAAATTAATAAAGTTGCTTAACTAATTAATTTCTAAACATAAATATTTACCAAGCAATCTTAAGTGCATAAATTTAAATGAGTGTAGGGAAGAGAGATTTGCAAACCGATATATACGAGTTCCACCACACCGGTGTACGTCTTGCCTCTAAGCAACCCACTTAGAGGATTTCCACTATTGGAGATTAGAGATACAACTTTGAGCAATCGCGACTTCCTAGTGTCCCACACTTAAGAACCCAATTCTCACAAGTACAAGGGCACCCCACCAATCTCTCAATCTCACAATTTTACAAGGTTGAAACCCAACCCACAACTCTAGAAATTTATGTGTTTGGAATACAAGAGTAACTCTCTAATAGAGTGGATATATAAATTAAAGCTTTCACAAAAAGATAACTCTCAAAGAGAGGATAAGCAAGTTTTAGCTCACTCAAAATATTTTCCTCACAAGAAAATATTCAATTTTTAGCACTTAAAAAATAGTTTCCTCTCTAAGAAAATATTCAATTTTTAGCACTTAAAAATTATTTCCTCTCTAAGAAAATATTCAATTTTTAACACTTAAAGATAATTTCCTCACTGTTAACTCTCAAAAGAATTATTAGCCAAATGAAGCAAATGAAGAGAGAACTAAATGGAGCGTGAATAGAGAGGGAAATAAGATATAGAGGGAATGCTTCTTTATGGAGTGGTTTGAGCCTTCAACTCTTCTCCTATTTATAGTGTTCACAAGGCATGGCGTTGGCAATTTGTTAATTCCTTGGACGCTTGGTGGAGCATGGCTTTGCAAATTGATAATTCCTTCGACATACTGAAGCATGGTTCAACGAACTATAAAATTTATAGTGCGATCTGTAGCATTCATGTTACAATTCCAAGCTGTTCTACTGCGTTAAACTCACTGAGAACACTGAATAAATTGATTCCTATTCATATGAATCGATTCCTGATTACGAGAATCGATTCTTCCAGCCAAGTCTTGTACCATGAATCGATTCCTTGCGTATTCAACCTCCATGAATGGATTCCCCTATCTGTGAATCAATTCCTTCGTGCTTGCAAGGGCCATGAATCGATTCTTTTTATGGTGAATCGATTCCTTTACCTTTGAAGAGGCATGAATCGATTCTTTTATCAAGTGAACTGATTCCCAGTGCTGTTTCTTTGCGTTTTGTTGCATTTTGGACCCTTTTTGATACTTAATTGCATACGTTTTGTTTCTTTTGATTCTTGGAACTTTTGTTGATCATTTTTCACTCGATTTAGATTTTTATGAATGTCTTGATTCAAGTCCTTTTGTTGTTCATCAAATTTAATAGCTTGACAATATCCTTAATATTTCTTCATTTGTTGTGTCATTATCAAAACCTACATCAACATATAAATACAGGGTTGTCCTTGAAGTTTCATTAGATTTCTCTAAGGGAAGGTGTAGATTTTTACCAACAATGAATTTTTAGCCAAATTTAAAGGCAGCGCACGAAAACATGACAAAACCAAGTGGTTGAATTTTTGCGTAATTTTAGATGGCCACGGTTAAAAAGGCATTTTAGGGTTATCCCTGAAGTTTCATTAGATTTCTCCTAGAGAAGGGGTAGATTTTCAACAACGAGGAATTTTTAGCCAATTTTGGATGTTATAGCCCACGAAAACATGACAAAACCGAGCGGTTGAATTTTTGCATAATTTTTTATGGCCAATCATTGAAAGGCTTTGAAAGGTGTTCCCTTAAGTTTCGTCAGATTTTTCCAAGGGAAGAGGAATATTTGCTTATACAATGAATTTTTAGCGAAACTTGAAGGCTATAGCCCAAGAATAAATGACCAAACCGAGTGGTTGAATTTTTACATAATTTTTTACGGCCAAGCATAGAAAGACATTGTAAGGTGTTCCCTGAAGTTTCGTCAGATATCTCTAAGGAAAGAAGAATATTTTCTCCAATGATGAATTTTTAGCGAAATTTGAAGGCTAGCACACGAGAATATGACCAAACTGAGCGGATGAATTTTTTCATGATTTTTTACGGTCAAGCTTAGAAATACATTGTAGGGTTGTCCCTAAAGTTTCGTTGGATTTCTCTAAGAGAAGCGTACATTTTGTCCAAGGATTAATTTTTAGTCAAATTTGAAGGCCATGGAAAGTATGACGAAAATGACTGGTTGAATATTTGCATGATTTTTTACAAACAAGCTTCAAAAGGCATTGTAGGGTTTTCCCTGAAGTTTCATCATATTTCTCCAAGGGAAGGGTAGATTTTGACTAACGATGAATTTTTAGTGAAATTTGAAAACATGACAAAATCAAGTGGTTTAATTTTTGCATAATTTTTTACGGCCATGCTTAGAAAGGCATTGTAGGATTATCCCTAAAGTTTCATCAGATTTCTCTAAGGGAAGGGACAGATTTTCATCAATGATGAATTTTTAGCCAAATTTGAAGGCTGTAGCCCATAAAAATATGATAAAACCGAGTAGTTGAATTTTTGCATAATTTTTTACGGCCACGCTTAGAAAGGCATTCTGGGGTTGTCTTTGAAGTTTCATTAGATTTCTCCAAAGGAAGGGGTAGATTTTCACATACGATGAATTTTTAGCCAAATTTGAAGGTAGCTCATGAAAATATGACAAAACTGAGTAGTTAAAGTTTTGCATAATTTTTTACGGTCACGCTTAGAAAGGCATTGTAGGATTGTCCCTGACGTTTCATGAAATTTCTTCGAGGGAAGGAACAGATTTTCACCAACGTTGAATTTTAGCCAAATTTGAAGGTTATAGCCCATGAAAATATGATAAAGTCGAGCGGTTCAATTTTTTCATTATTTTTTACGGCCATTCTTAGAAAGGCATTATAGGGTTGTCCCTGAAGTTTCATCAAATTTCTCCAAGGGAAAGGGTAAATTTTCACCAAGGATAGAATTTTCACAAGATTTCTTAAAGCCACGCTTAGAAAGGGATTGTAGGGGTTTCCCTAAAGTTTCATCAGATTTTTCGAGGGAATAGGCAGATTTTCACCAACGATGAATTTAGAACCAAATTTGACGGCTATAGCCCACAAAAATATGACAAAACTAAGCGATTGAATTTTTGTGTAACTTTTTATGGCTACGCTTAGAACTACGTTATAGGATTATCCTTGATGTTCAACCGGATTCCTCTAAGACAAAGGACAAAATTTTCCAATGATGAATTTTTAGAAAATTTGAAGGCTAGCACACGAAAATATGACCAAACCGAGTGGTTGAATTTTTGCATGATTTTTTACGTCCATGCTTAGAAAGGCATTGTAGGATTGTCCCTGAAGTTTCATCAGATTTCTCTAAGGGAAGGTATAGATTTTCACCAACGATAAATTTTTAGCCAAATTTGAAGGCAGCCCATGAAAATATGACCAAACTAAGCGGTTGAATTTTTGCATGATTCTATAAGGCCATGCTTAGAAAGGCATTGTAGGATTGTCGTTGAAATTTCATCAGATTTCTCCAAGGGAATGGGCAGATTTTCACCAATGATGAATTTTTAGCAATATTTAAAGGCTAGAGCGCACGAAAATATGACAATTCCGAGCAGTTGAATTTTTCCATGATTTTTCATGGCCAAGCTTAGAAAGGCGTTGTAGGGTTATCCTTGAAGTTTCGTCAAATTTTCTCCAATGATGAATTTTTAGCCAAATTTAAAAGCTATAGCCCATGAAAATACGACAAAATCGAGCGGTTAAAGTGTTAAGAGTGGTTGAAGTTTTAGTAATTTTTTATGGCCATGCTTAGAAAGGGATTGTAGGGTTCTCCCTGAAGTTTGGTTGGATTTCTCTAAGGACAGGGCCAGATTTTCTCCAATGATAAATTTCTAGCAAAAATTAAAGGCGCCCACAACAATTGGATAAAATCGAACGATTGAATTTTTACGTAAAAGTTTACAGGCACGCTTAGAAAGGTATTGTAGGGTTGTCCCTGAAGTTTCATCAAATTGTCCTAAGAGAAGGAGCTAATCTTGTCCAATGATAAATTTTTAGCCAAATTTAAAGGCTATATCCCACGAAAATATGACCAAACTCAACGGTGGAATTTTTGCATTTTTTTACGGCCATGCTTAGAAAGGAATTGTAGGGTCGTTTCTGAATTTTCATCAGATTTCTTCAAGCGAAGGGGTAGATTTTCACCAACAATGAATTTTTAGCCAAATATAAAGGATATGTAGCCCACGAAATATGAAAAAATCGAGTGATTGAATTTTCGCATGATTTTTTATAGCCATGCTTAGAAAGGCATTATAAAATTTTCCCTCAAGCTTTATTAGATTTTTTGAGGGAAAGGGTAGATTTTCACAAACGATGAATATTTAGACAAATTTGAACGCTATAGCCCACAAAAATATGATAAAATTGAGCGGTTAAATTTTGTGTAAGTTTTTATGGCCGCGCTTAGAACTAGGTTGTAGGATTGTCCTTAAAGTTCAAAAGAATTCCTCTAAGTGAAAGGAAAGATTTCTCCAACGATGAATTTTTAGAAATTTGAAGGCTATGGAACACAAATATATGACCAAACCGAGCGGTTATATTTTTGCATGATTTTTTATGGCCATACTTAGAAAGCAATTATAGGGTTGTCCCTAAAGTTTTATCAGATTTCTCAGAGGGAAGGTGTAGATTTTCACCAACGATAAATTTTTAGCCAAGTTTGAAGCTTATAACCCACAAAAATATGACCAAACCGAGCGGTTGAATTTTTGCATGATTCTTTACGGCCATGCTTAGAAAGGGATTGTAGGATTGACGTTGAAGTTTCATCAGATTTCTCTAACAAAAGGGGTAGATTTTCACCAATGATGAATTTTTAGCAAAATTTAAAGGCTATAGCACACGAAAATATGACAAATCTGAGTAGTTGAATTTTTCTATGCTTTTTTACAGCCAAGCTTAGAAAGGTATTGTAGGGTTGTCCTTAAAGTTTCGTCAAATTACTCCAAGGGAAGGGGTAAATTTTCTCCAACAATAAATTTTTAGTCATATTTAAAAGCTATAGCCCATGAAAATATGACGAAACTGAGCGGGTGAATATTTGTGTAATTTTTTATGGCCACACTTAAAATGGCATTGTAGGATTGTTCTTGAAGTTCAATCGGATTTCTCTAAGAGAAGGGGCAGATTTTCTCCAATGATGAATTTTTAGCAAATTTGAAGGCTATAGCCCACGAAAATATGACAAAACTGGGTTGAAGTTTTAGCGGTGGTTGAAGTTTTGTTAATTTTTTACGGCCATGCTTAGAAAGGGATTGTAGGGTTCTCCCTAAAGTTTGGTTGGATTTCTCTTATGGTAGGGGCAGATTTTCTCCAACAATAAATTTCTAGCAAAAAATTAAGCGGTTGAATTTTTACGTAAAAGTTTACGGCTACGCTTAGAAAGGTATTGTCAGGTTGCCTCTGCAGTTTCGTCGAATTATCCTAAGAGAAGGAGTTAATTTTATCCAACAATAAATTTTTAGCCAAATTTAAAGGCTATATCCCACGAAAATATGACCAAACTGAGCAGTTGAATTTTTGCTTGATATCTTACGACCATGCTTGGAGAGGAATTATAGGGTTGTTCCTGAAGTTTCATCATATTTGTCCAAGGGAAGGGGCAGATTTTCACTAAAAATGAAATTTTAGCTAAATTTGAAGGTTATACCCCACGAAATATGAAAGAATCGAACGGTTAAAGTTTTGTATAATTTTTTACAGCCACGCTTAGAAAGGCATTACAGGGTTGTCCCTAAAGTTTCATCAAATTTCTCCAAGGGAAGGGGCAAATTTTCACGAAGGATGAGTTTCTAGCCAAATTTGAAGGCCATAGCCCACGGAAATTTGACAAAACCGAGGGGTTGAATTTTCACATGATTTTTTACGGTCACACTTTGAAAGGCATTGTATGGTTGTCCCTGAAGTATCATCACATTTCTTCAAGGGAAGGGGAAGGCTTTCACCAACAATGAATTTTTAGCCAAATTTTAGGGCTATAGCCCAAGAAGATATGACAAATCTGAGCGTTAAATTTTTGTGTAACTTTTTATGGCCACGCTTAGAATTGGGTTGTAGGATTGTCCTTGAAGTTCAACCAAATTCCTCTAAGTGAAAGGACAGATTTTTCCAATGATGAATTTTTAGAAAATTTGAAGGGTATAGAACACGAAAATATGACCAAACTGAGCGGTTACATTTTTACATGATTTTTTATGGCCATGTTTAGAAAGCCATTGTAGGGTTGTCCCTGAAGTTTCATTAGATTTCTCTAAAGGAAAGTGTAGATTTTCACCAATGATAAATTTTTAGCAAAACTTGAAGGCTATGCCCATGAAAATATGACTAAACCGAGCGGTTGAACTTTTGCATGATTCTTTACGTGTTAGTAAATCCCTAAGCATGAGCAGCGGAAAAATAAAAGGGATTCCATAGGATTTGCAAGGTTCCGTGTTTCAAAGCACAAAACAATTTCGAAATTCATTTTGGATTACCTCTTGAAGAACACCGAAGCAGTCGTAGCCTCGTCCTTTAGGAGTCCACACGAGCACTCCCACCAGAATCGCAACACTTGCCAACTGCTAGTTTAACGACGTGTAGCTCTTGCAACTTTTGCGAATTTGTGTCTCACTTGAGTGAACGGCCTATGAGCATCTTATGCTCTATTTATAGGCTTAGGTTTGACCTAATTTGTTCTCTCAAAAGTGGGCTCCTTACTCATTCCAAATGAGTTAGGCCCAATAGCTTTATTTTAGTCCAACTAAAATAAGACAACATTTTCTGATGGGCTTACTCTATGGGTGTGACCCTATAGGTAAAATATCCGGTCATATTAATAATAAACTATTTTATTATTAATATAAAATAAGAGCGGCATCTAGCAATGCATCATTATGTCTGAATATTATCAACATAACCTATAAGTGACAATTATTTAATATGTTTATTCCTTTTGTCACGATATCCTAATTGGGCCCAAGGCATGATCGCGTCATCCTTGTACGGCCCAATTTATTTTACTTGATACCGGAGTAGACTGGATCCGAATAAATATCTAATATTTATTCTTTCTAGCATGGGCATGCGTTTTATTAGTCTTACTCCATCAAGTGGCCTATGGATATCACTCCTGTCACATAGGAGAGACAAATCCCATCTACATCACTCACATCCCTCTACATAATTTGTTCATTGCCTAATCACAACCTTTATAGTCCTCTTGTTACAGAAGACGTTTAATTGTATTAAAACAATAAACTCCTCATGTAAGAATCGTAGTGACTTCAGGTCGAAGGACTACATATACCATTATCACATTGAGAATCGTTTATGACAATCATATAACGATCCATGCAATGTTCTCATGGTGGGTCTGTCCAGTACATCATTACTCTTAATGTGTACCTGTGTAAAGACTCGATATCATCTATATCTATCATCTGTGAGATCAGGTCATCAGTACACTCACACACTAGTCTCAGTGTATTTACATGTCCCTATGTAAATACTTGACTAAGGACATTTTAGGAATAATTTTTATATGACCTATTACTCCAAGGATAAATATATTTTAAAACAATTTTAAACTGAAATATTTATTCTATTGATAAGTAGAAAAATGATACAAATGAAAAAGCATAAAAGCTCATAGTGCATACACCAACATTACGGTCATGCTTAAAAAGGCATGTAGGATTATCACTGAAGTTTCATCAGATTTCTCCAATGGAAGGACATATTTTCACTAACGATGAATTTTTAGCAAAATTTAAAAGCTATAGAGCAAGAAAATATGACAAATCCGAGCAGTTGAATTTTTTTGTGATTTTTTACGGCTAAGCTTAGAAAGGTATTGTAGGGTTGTCCCTGAAGTTTCATCAGATTACTTCAAGGGAAGGGGTAGATTTTCTCTAACGATGAATTTTTAGTCAAATTTAAAAGCTATAGCCCACGAAAATATGATGAAACTGAGCAGGTAAATATTTATGTAATTTTTTATGGCTACACTTAAAATGGCATTGTAGGATTGTTCTTGAAGTTCAATTGGATTTCTCTAAGAGAAGGGGCAGATTTTCTACAACAATGAATTTTTAGCAAATTTGAAGGCTATAGCCTACGAAAATATGATAAGACCGAGCGGTTGAAGTTTTAGGAGTGGTTGAAGTTTTGGTAATATTTATGGCTATGCTTAGAAAGGGATTGTAAGGATCTCCCTAAAGTTTGGTTGGATTTCTCTAAGGGTAGAGGCAGAATTTTCTAAATTTCTAGCAATAATTGAAGGCTATATAGCCCATGACAATTGGATAAAACAGAGCGGTTGAAGTTTTGCGTAAAAGTTTATGGCTACGCTTAGAAAGGTATTGTCGGGTTGCCTCTACGATTTCGTCGAATTGTCCTAAGAGAAGGAGTTGATTTTGTCCAACGATAAATTTTTAGCCAAATTTAAAGGCTATATCCCATGAAAATATGACCAAACTAAGCGGTTGAATTTTTGCATGATATTTTACGACCATGCTTAGAGAGGAAATATAGGGTTGTTCCTGAAGTTTCATCATATTTGTCCAAGGGATGGGGCAGATTTTCACCAAAAATGAATTTTTAGCTAAATTTGAAGGTCATACCCCACGAAATATGAAAGAATCGAACGGTTGACGTTTTGCATAATTTTTTACAGCCACGCTTAGAAAGGCATTTCAGCGTTATCCCTGAAGTTTTATCAAATTTCTCTAATGGAAGGGGCAAATTTTCATGAAGGATGAGTTTCTAGCCAAATTTAAAGGCCATAGCCCACGGAAATTTGACCAAACCGAGGGGTTGAATTTTCACATGATTTTTTACTGCCACACTTTGAAAGGAATTGCAGGGTTGTCCCTGAAGTATCATCACATTTCTCCAAGGGAAGGGGAAGATTTTCACCAACAATGAATTTTTAGCCAAATTTTAGGGCTATAGCCCAAGAAAATATGACAAATCTGAGCATTAAAATTTTATGTAACTTTTTATGGCCATGCTTAGAACTGGGTTGTAGAATTGTCCTTGAAGTTCAACCAGATTCCTTTAAGTGAAAGGATAGATTTTTCCAATGATGAATTTTTAGAAAATTTGAAGGGTATAGAACACGAAAATATGACCAAACTGAGCGGTTACATTTTTACATATTTTTTATAGCCGTGCTTAGAAAGCCATTATAGGGTTGTCCCTGAAGTTTCATTAGATTTCTCTAAGGGAAAGTGTAGATTTTCACCAACGATAAATTTTTAGCAAAACTTGACGAAAATGTGACCAAACCGAGCGGTAGAACTTTTGCATGATTCTTTACAGCCATGCTTAAAAAGGCATGTAGGATTGTCGCTGAAGTTTCATCAGATTTTTCCAACGGAAGGGGCATATTTTCACTAACGATGAATTTTTAGCAAAATTTAAAAGCTATAGAGCACGAAAATATGACAAATCCGAGCAGTTGAATTTTTTTGTGATTTTTTACGGCCAAGCTTAGAAAGGTACTGTAGGGTTATCCCTGAAGTTTCGTCAGATTACTCCAGCGGAAGGGGTAGATTTTCTCTAACGATGAATTTTTAGTCAAATTTAAAAGCTATAGCCTACGAAAATATGATGAAACCGAGCGAGTGAATATTTGTATAATTTTTTATGGCCACACTGAAAATGGCATTGTAGGATTGGTCTTGAAGTTCAATTGGATTTCTCTAAGAGAAGGGCAGATTTTCTACAACAATGAATTTTTAGCAAATTTGAAGGCTATAGCCCACGAAAATAGGACAAAACTGAGCGGTTGAAGTTTTAGGAGTGGTTGAAGTTTTGGTTTCCTTTACGACCATGCTTAGAAAGGGATTGTAGGGTTCTCCCTAAAGTTTGGTTAGATTTCTCTAAAGTAGAGGCAGAATTTTCAAACGATAAATTTCTAGCAATAATTGAAGGCTATATAGCCCACGACAATTGGACAAAACTGAGCGGTTGAATTTTTGCATAAAACTTTATGGCCCCACTTAGAAAAGTATTGTAGGGTTGTCGCTGAAGTTTCATTGAATTGAAATAAGAGAAGAAGCTAATTTTGTCTAACGATAAATTTTTAGCCAAATTTAAAGGCTATATCCCACGAAAATATGACCAAACTGAGCGGTTGAATTTTCGCATGATTTTTTATAGCTATGCTTAGAAAGGAATTGTAGGGTTGTTCGTGAAGTTTCATCATATTTGTCCAAGGGAAGGGGCATATTTTCACCAAAAATGAATTTTTAGCCAATTTTGAAGGTTATAGCCCATGAAATAAGAAAAAAAATCAAGCGGTTGAAGTTTTGCATAATTTTTTACAGCCACGTTTAGAAAGAGATTGTAGGGTTGTCCCTGAAGTTTTATCAAATTTCTGCAAGGGAAGAGGCAAATTTTCACAAACAATGAGTTTCTAGCCAAATTTGAAGGCCATAGCCCATGAAAATTTGACCACACTGAGCGTTTAAATTTTCACATGATTTTTTATGGCCGCACTTTGAAAGGCATTGTAGGGTTGTCCCTGAAGTATCATCACATTTCTCCAAGGGAAGGGGAAGATTTTCACCAACAATGAATTTTTATTTTTAGCCAAATTTGAGGGCTATAGCCCATGAAAATGACAAAACTGAGGGGTTAAATTTTTGCATTATTTTTTACAGCTATGCTTGGAAAGGCATTGTAGGGTTGTCCCTGAAGTTTCAACAAATTTGTCTAAGGGAAGGGGTAAATTTTCACCAAGGATGAGTTTCTTGCCAAATTTGAAGGTTATAGCCCATGAAAATATGACCAAACCGAGCAGTTGAATTTTCGCATGATTTTCTACGACCATGCTTAGAAAGGCATTGTAGGATTTTCCATAAAGTTTCATCAGATTTTTCAAGGGAAAAGGCAGATTTTCATAAATGATGAATATTTAGACAAATTTGAAGGCTAAAGCCCACAAAAATATGACAAAACTAAGCGGTTAAATTTTTCTGTAACTTTTTATGGCCACGCTTAGAACTGGGTTGTAGGATGGTCCTTGAAGTTCAACCGGATTCCTCTAAGTGAAAGGATAGATTTTTCCAAAGATGAATTTTTAGAAAATTTAAAGCTATAGAACATGAAAATATGACCAAACCGAGCGGTTGTATTTTTATATGATTTTTTATGGCCATGCTTTGAAAGCCATTATAGGGTTGTCCCTGAAGTTTCATCAGATTTCTCCAAGGGAAGATGCAGATTTTCACCAACGGTAAATTTTTTGCCAAATTTGAAGGCCATAGCCCACGAAAATATGACAAAACCGAGTGCTTGAATTTTTACATGATTCTCTACAGTCATGCTTAGAAAGGCATTATAGGATTGTCGCTGAAGTTTCATCAGATTTCTCCAATGGAAGGGACAGATTTTCACTAACGATGAATTTTTAGCAAAATTTAAAGGCTATAGAGCACAAAAATATGATAAATCTGAGCAGTTGAATTTTTTTGTGATTTTGTTTTGCCAAGCTTAGAAAGGTATTGTAGGGTTGTCCCTGAAGTTTCGTCAGATTACTCTAAGGGAAGGGGTAGATTTTCTCCAACGATAAATTTTTAGTCAAATTTAAAAGCTATAGCCCACAAAAATATGATGAAACCGAGCGGGTGAATATTTATGTAATTTTTTAAGGCCACACTTAAAATGGCATTGTAGGATTATTCTTGAAGTTCAATTGGATTCCTCTAAGAGAAGGGGCAGATTTTCTACAACAATGAATTTTTAGCAAATTTGAAGGCTATAGCCCACGAAAATATAAGAAGACCAAGCGGTTGAAGTTTTAGGAGTGGTTGAAGTTTTGGTAATATTTACGGCCATGCTTAGAAAGGGATTGTAGGGTTCTCCCTAAAGTTTGGTTGGATTTCTCTAAGGGTAGAGGCAAAATTTCTCTAATGATAAATTTCTGGCAATAATTGAAGGCTAGAGCCCACGACAATTGGACAAAACCGAGCGGTTGAATTTTTGCGTAAAACTTTATGTCCATGCTTAGAAAGGTATTGTAAGGTTGTCCCTGAAGTTTCATTGAATTGCCCTAAGAGAAGGAGCTAATTTTGTCCAACGATAAATTTTTAGCCAAATTTAAAGGTTATATCCCACAAAAATATGACCAAACTGAGCGGTTGAATTTTTGCATGATTTTTTACGGCCCTCTTAGAAAGGAATTGTAGGGTTGTTCATGAAATTTCATCAGATTTGTCCAAGGGAAGGGGCAAATTTTCACCAACAATGAATTTTTAGCGAAACTTAATAGCCCACAAAATGTGAAAAAATCAAGCGGTTGAAGTTTTGCATAATTTTTTACGGCCACGCTTAGAAAGACATTGTAGGATTGTCCCTGAAGTTTCATCAAATTTCTGCAAGGGAAGAGGCAAATTTTCACAAACAATGAGTTTCTATCCAAATTTGAAGGATATAGCCCACGAAAATTTTACCAAACTAAGCGGTTGAATTTTGACATGATTTTTTACGGCCACACTTTGAAAGGTATTGTAGGGTTGTCCCTGAAGTATCATCACATTTCTTCAAGGGAAGGGGAAGATTTTCACCAATAAATTTTTAGCCAAATTTGAGGGCTATAGCCCATGAAATTGACAAAATCGAGCGGTTGAATTTTTATATTATTTTTTACAGCTATGCTTGGAAAGGCATTGTAGGGTTATCCCTGAAGTTTCATCAAATTTCTACAAGGGAAGGGGTAAATTTTCACCAAGGATGAGTTTCTTGCCAAATTTGAAGGCCATATATGACGACCCCCGTCAATTTCACATTTAATTACAACCGTTTAATCATTTTTTGCAATAATTTTTCATGTTTACTGATAGTTAATTAGATCCTAATGTAAAATAATATTTATTTTTCTTAATCACACTCAAAATAATAAACAATGGTAAATAAATCAATTAATAAAATGAAATTAATTACAATCAGCGGAAGAAGCAAATGAAGACAGGGGTCATTCGCCTGAGCGAGACCCTGATTCGCTTAGGCGAAACCCGAGAAGGTCGCTTAGGCGAGTTCCGACTCACTTGGGCGAATTCTACATTTAAACCTGAGCGAACTACGAGACTCACAAGGAAAATTAACAATTCAGTTTTTACTCGGAAATGGGGTCCACTCAGTCATATCTCACTCGGAAACCTCTTAGCCTTCCTTCACTCAGAAAAGGGTTCTCTCGGTCATGTCTCACTCGAAAATGCCCTAACCCTCCTTCACTCGGAAGGGGTTCTCTTGGGTACACCTCACTCGGAAACATTCTAACCTTCACTCGAAAACATTCTAATCTTCCACTCGGAAGTGATTCTCTTGGTTATTCCTCACTCGGAAACATTCTAGTCTTCACTCGGAAGAGGACGAGGGATACTCACTTGAGCGAAATAGGCACAGAATCAATTCCCCCGGCCCTCGCTCAGACAAGACTGAATCTGCTCGACGAGATTCATCCGGTAATCAACTATATTACAGCAAACAATTCATTCATGACCCACACTTATTCACAAAACCTACCCATAGCAATTTATCATATACACCTACTATTGGCTCCGTGCCAATATATATATATCTACTCATAAAAATCAACACCGGCCACATTAACATCAATACCATACTACTTCAGTAACATGAATTCATATCCGATTAGTCAACATACCAATTCTAAATTAGTTCAACACACAAGCACCATAATACGTCATCACATACACGAAAAACTCATTATGCATTACACACATAATTCATATCATAATCACTCAATTCCTTGGCATCAATCCTCCGCTTGGCGCACCTCCAGGGCTCTGACCTCTTCCCTGTCATTGGATACTAAATTGAAAACCACAGCAAGGGTGAGTGTTTGGCATCATAATTAATCTAGAACGGAAATTAAATGACACAACACATATGTATAAACTCTTTTCGACTGCTTTATCCTCAAATTGCAAATCACACTCGGCAAATATAGCAAATCACACTCGGCAAGTATAACAAATCACACTCGGCAAATATAGCCAATCACACTCGGCAAGTATAATAAATCATACTCGGTAAGTATAACAAATCACACTCGGCAAATATAACAATTCACACTTGGCAAATATAACAAATCACACTCGGCAAATATAACCAAGTACATACACATCATCACAATACTAATAATTCATCAATTGTCACCACTGACTCTCACACAAAATTGATGCCTAGTATCTGGATACTAAAGGATCAGCCTTCAGCTGGGGGTCCTACTTGACACCCCCGTGAACCATGCTTGGTTCACCGAGTCCTGCTTGACTCTCCACCTCAACCACTGGGTCCTGCTTGACCACTGGGTAGCTCAACTGGGCACAAAAACCATGGGAGCCAGAAACGAGGGGCTATACATACTGTCGGCCGTCCCACACCACACAACCATACATATACAATTCACATTTCTCATCTCATAAGTGGTCATCAACAACATATACTCATCACACGGGCGACCTGCTTGTCAAGCTCGGCATCACATTGCCACTATACACTTCGATTATCACAACATCAAGTATTCCAAACTCAATCATCGTAAGCCATACACGATCCTAAACCGATCGGTGTCCATATTCATACACACATACATCCACATATAACTATCATTCAGCAATATCTCTTACTGTGTTCATAACTGGTTCGACGACCCAGATCCAAAATATTTACCTATTCTAATTAATTATAACCTGAACATCCCCTTACCTCGATTCCAAGCTTCAACGATCTGTTCTTGATGCCGATTGCGTACTCTAAGTGCTGGGTTCACGGTTCCACCTCCGAATTCAACACCAGCTTCGTCACTCAGTCCTCCGACGTTCGTATTGCTACCTACGGAGGTCGGAATGCAAAACCCATTAACGTCATACCACCCTCATTGCTCTAAAGACCATTTTCAAGCTCACACACCCTAGAGGAGTGGAAATCAGAACCTTACCCCGCCATGCATGACCATTCAGTTTAACAGAGAAAACGAAATAGATGAGATAACCCAATTTAAATGGTTCATTAGACTCACCTTGAAACCACGGTCACGGAAATGGGGTTCGTTCGAAGTTTTGACAGGGAAGAAGCCTTCCCTTGGAGCATGCAGCTCGGCAACGAGGGAGGAGGAGAAAAAGAAGAAACAGAAGAAGGAGAAACAGAAGAAGAAAAAGAAAACGTGGGCTCGCGTGAAAGTGAATGAGGAAGGAGAAGGATTTTATTATTTGAAGCTCAGGGACAAAACTGTCTTTTCCCTATTTCTTTTATATTTTCATTAAAAGTTTTAATTAAACTTTCACCTCCTTCTAATTACACCTCATTTAACCCTTTTTGTAATTAATCAATCCAATAAACTTATTTATTTCCATACTAGTTAATTATTTATAATTGCCTTTATATCAAATAAATCTCTAAAACATTTATTAATATTCTCCACTAATCATACTTTTACTAAAATATCTGGGACGTTATACCATAGCCCACGAAAATATGACCAAACCGAGCAGTTGAATTTTCATATAATTTTCTATGGGCATGCTTAGAAAGGCATTGTAGGGTTTTCCCTAAAGTTTTATCAAATTTTTCAAGGGAAAGGGCAGATTTTCACAAACGATGAATATTTAGACAAATTTGAAGGCTAAAGCCCACAAAAATATGACAAAACTAAGCGGTTAAATTTTTCTATAACTTTTTATGGCCACGCTTAGAACTGGGTTATAGGATTGTCCTTGAGGTTCAACCAGATTCCTCTAAGTGAAAGGACAGATTTTTCCAAAGATGAATTTTTAGAAAATTTAAAGCTATACAACACGAAAATATGACCAAACCGACCGGTTGTATTTTTACATGATTTTTTATGGTCATGCTTTGAAAGCCATTATAGGGTTGTCCCTGAAGTTTCATCAGATTTCTCCAAGGGAAGGTGTAGATTTTCACCAACGATAAATTTTTTGCCAAATTTAAAGGTTATAACCCATGAAAATATGACAAAATCGAGTGGTTAAATTTTTGCATGATTCTCTACAGCCATGCTTAAAAAGGCAGTATAGGATTGTCGCTGAAGTTTCATCAGATTTCTCCAATGGAAGGGGCAGATTTTCACTAACGATAAATTTTTAGTAAAATTTAAAGGCTATAGAGCATGAAAATATGACAAGTCTGAGCAGTTGAATTTTTTCGTGATTTTGTTTTGCCAAGCTTAGAAAGGTATTGTAGGGTTGTCCCTGAAGTTTCGTCAGATTACTCTAAGGGAAGGGGTAGATTTTCTCCAACGATAAATTTTTAGTCAAATTTAAAAGCTATAGCCCACGAAAATATGATGAAACCGAGCGGGTGAATATTTATGTAATTTTTTAAGGCCACACTTAAAATGGCATTGTTGGATTGTTCTTGAAGTTCAATTGGATTCCTCTAAGAGAAGGGGCAGATTTTCTACAACAATGAATTTTTAGCAAATTTGAAGGCTATAGCCCACGAAAATATGACAAAACTGAGCGTTTGAAGTTTTAGGAGTGGTTGAATTTTTGGTAATATTTACGGCCATGCTTAGAAAGGGATTGTAGGGTTCTCCCTAAAGTTTGGTTGGATTTCTCTAAGGGTAGAGGCAAAATATCTCTAATGATAAATTTCTAGCAATAATTGAAGGCTATAGCCCACGACAATTGGACAAAACCGAGCGATTGAATTTTTGCATAAAACTTTATGTCCATGCTTAGAAAGGTATTGTAGGGTTGTCCTTGAAATTTCATTGAATTGCCCTAAGAGAAGGAGCTAATTTTGTCCAACGATAAGTTTTTAGCCAAATTTAAAGGCTATATCCCACGAAAATATGACCAAACTGAGGGTTTGAATTTTTGTATAATTTTTTACAGCCATGCTTAGAAAGGAATTGTAGGGTTGGTCGTGAAGTTTCATCAGATTTGTCCAAGGGAAGGGGCAGATTTTCACCAACAATGAATTTTTAGCCAAACTTTATAGCCCACAAAATATGAAAAAGATCAAGCGGTTGAAGTTTTGCATAATTTTTTACGGCCACGCTTAGAAAGACATTGTAGGGTTGTCCATGAAGTTTCATCAAATTTCTGCAAGGGAAGAGGCAAATTTTCACAAACAATGAGTTTCTAGCCAAATTAGAAGGCCATAGCTCACGAAAATTTTACCAAATTGAGTGGTTGAATTTTCACATGATTTTTTACAGCCACACTTTGAAAGGCATTGTAGGGTTGTCCCTGAAATATCATCACATTTCTTCAAGGGAAGGGGAAGATTTTCACCAATAAATTTTTAGCCAAATTTGAGGGCTATAGCCCATGAAATTGACAAAATTGAGCGGTTGAATTTTTGCATTATTTTTTACGGCTATGCTTGGAAAGGCATTGTAGGGTTATCCCTGAAGTTTCATCAAATTTCTACAAGGGAAGGGGTAAATTTTCACCAAGGATGAGTTTTATGCCAAATTTGAAGGCCATAGCCCACGAAAATATGACCAAACCGAGCAGTTGAATTTTTGCATGATTTTCTACGGCCATGCTTAAAAAGGCATTGTAGGGTTTTCCCTAAAGTTTTATCAAATTTTTATAGGGAAAGGGCAGATTTTCACAAACGATGAATATTTAGACAAATTTGAAGGCTAAAACCCATAAAAATATGACAAAACTAAGCGGTTAAATTTTTTTGTAACTTTTTATGGCCACGCTTAGAACTGGGTTGTAGGATTGTCCTTGAGGCTCAAGCGGATTCCTCTAAGTGAAAGGACAGATTTTTCCAACTATGAATTTTTAGAAAATTTGAAGGCTATAGAACACGAAAATATGACCAAACCGAGCGATTACATTTTTTCATGATTTTTTATGGCCATGTTTAAAAAGCCATTGTAGGGTTGTCCCTGAAGTTTCATCAGATTTCTCCTTGGGAAGGTATAGATTTTTACCAACAATAAATTTTTTGCCAAATTTGAAGGCTATAGCCCACGAAAATATGACCAAACCGAGTGGTTGAATTTTTGCATGATTCTTTACGACCATGCTTAGAAAGGCATTGTAGGATTGTCGCTGAAGTTTCATCAGATTTCTCCAACGGAAGGGGCAAATTTTCACTAACGATGAATTTTTAGCAAAATTTAAAGGCTATAGCGCACGAAAATATGACAAATCTGAGCAGTTGAATTTTTTCGTGATTTTTTACGGACAAGCTTAGAAAGGTATTGTAGGGTTGTCCCTGAAGTTTCATCATATTACTCCAAGGGAAGGGGTAGATTTTCCCCAACGATAAATTTTTAGTCAAATTTAAAAGCTATAGCCCACAAGAATATGAGGAAACCGAGCGGGTGAGTATTTGTGTAATTTTTTATGGCCACACTTAAAATGGCATTGTAGGATTGTTCTTGAAGTTCAATCGGATTTCTCTAAGAGAAGGGGCAGATTTTCTCCAAAGATGAATCTTTAGCAAATTTGAAGGTTATAGCCCACGAAAATATGACAAAACCGAGCCGTTGAAGTTTTAGGAGTGGTTGAAGTTTTGGAAATTTTTATGGCCATGCTCAGAAAGGGATTATAGGGTTCTCCCTGATGTTTGGTTGGATTTCTCTAAGGGTAGGGGCAGATTTTCTCCTACGATAAATTTCTAGCAAAAATTAAAGGCTATGCCCACGACAATTGGACAAAATTGAGCGGTCAAATTTTTACGTAAAAGTTTACGGCCACGCTTAAATAGGTATTGTAGGGTTGTCCCTCAAGTTTCATCAAATTATCCTAGGAGAAGGACCTGATTTTGTCCAACGATAAATTTTTAGCCAAATTTAAAGGCTATATCCCACGAAAATATGACCAAACTGAGCGGTTGAATTTCTGCATGATTTTTTACGGTCATGCTTAGAAAGGAATTATAGGGTCGTTCCTGAATTTTCATCAGATTTGTCCAAGGGAAGGGGCAGTTTTTCACCAACAATGAATTTTTAGCCAAATTTAAAGGTTATAGCCCATGAAAATATGAGAAAACCGAGCGATGGAATTTTTACATAATTTTTTATGGTCACATTTGAGGGATATGGCCCATGAAAATATGACAAAATTAAGCATTTTAATTTTTGCATTATTTTTTATGGGTATAGTTAGAAAGACATTGTAGGGTTGTCCCTGAAGTTTCACCGAATTTCTCTAAGGGAAGGGGTATATTTTCACTAAGGATGAGTTTCTAGCCAAATTTGAAGGCCATAGCCCTCGAAAATATGGCCAAACCGAGTGGTTGAATTTTCGTATGATTTTTCATAGCCATGCTTAGAAAGGCATCGTACTGTTTTCCCTAAAGTTTCATCAGATTTTTTGAGGGAAAGGGCAAATTTTCACAAACGATGAATTTTTAGACAAATTTGAAGGCTACACAAAAATATAACAAAACTAAGCGGTTAAATTTTTGGGTAACTTTTTATGGCCACGCTTAGAGCTGGGTTGTAGGATTGTCCTTGAAGTTCAACCGGATTCCTCTAAGTGAAAGGATAGATTTTTCCAACGATGAATTTTTAGAAAATTTAAAGGCTATAGAACATGAAAATATGACCAAACCGAGCGGTTGCATTTTTACATGATTTTTTATGGCTATGCTTAGAAAGCCATTGTAGGGTTGTCCTTGAAGTTTCAACAGATTTCTCCTAGGGAAGGTACAAATTTTCACCAACGATAAATTTTTAGCCAAATTTGAAGGCTATATAGCCCACGAAAATATAACCAAACCGAGCGGTTGAATTTTTGCATGATTCTTTATGGCCATGCTTAGAAAGGCATTGTAGGATTGTCGCTGAAGTTTTGTTGAATTGTCCTAAGAGAAGGTGCTAATTTTGTCCAACTATAAATTTTTAGCCAAATTTAAAGGCTATATCCCACAAAAATATGACCAAACTGAGCGGTTAAATTTTTGCATATTTTTTACGGCCATGCTTAGAAAGGAATTATAAGGTTGTTTCCGACGTTTCATCAGATTTGTCCAAGGGAAGGGGTAGATTTTCACCAACAATGAATTTTTAGCAAAATTTGAAGGTTATAGCCCACATAATATGAAAAAAATAAGCGGTTGAAATTTGGCATAATTTTTTACGGTCACGCCTAGAAAGGCATTGTAGGGTTGTCCCTGAAGCTTCATCAAATCTCTCAAAGGAAAAGGGCAAATTTTCACCAACATTGAATTTTTAGCCAAATTTGAAGGCTATAGCCCACGAAAACATGACAAAATCGAGATGTTCAATTTTTGCATATTTTTTAGGGTCACACTTTGAAAGGCATTGTAGGGTTATCCCTGAAGTTTCATCATATTTCTCCAAGAGAGCCAACGATGAATTTTTAGCCAAATTTGAAGGCTGCCCATAAAAATATGAAAAAATCGAGCGGTTAAATTTTTGCATTATTTATTGTAGCCATGCTTAGAAAGGCTTTGTAGGGTTGTCCCTAAAAGTTTCATCAAAACTCCCCAAGGGAAGGGGCAAATTTTCACCAAGGATGAGTTTCTAGCCAAATTTGAAGGCTACAACCCATAAAACCGAATAGTTCAATTTTTACATGATTTTTTACGGTGAAGCTTAAAAATGTATTGTAGGGTAGTCCTTGAGGTTTCGTTAGATTTCTCTAAGAGAAGGGTCAAATTTTATCTAACAATGAATTTTTAGCCAAATTTGAAGGCTATTGCCTATGAAAATATGACCAAACCGAGCGGTTGAATTTTTTATAATTTTTACGCCCATGCTTAAAATGACATTGTAAGGTTGTCCCTATGTTTGGTTGGATTTCTCCAAGGGTAGAGCCAGATTTTCTCCAACGTTAAACTTCTAGCAAAAATTGAAGGTTGTGCACAACAATTACATAAAATCGAGCGGTTGAATTTTTAAGTAAAAGTTTCCGACCACACTTTGAAAGGCATTGTAGGGTGTTCTCTAAAGTTTTGTCGAATTTTTCTAAGAGAAGGTGCTGATTTTGCCCAACGATAAATTTTTAGCCAAATTTTTAGCCCACGAAAATATGGCAAAATCGAGCGGTTGAATTTTTGCATGATTTTTTACGGTCCTATTTTGAAAGGCATTATTGGGTTGTCCCAGAAGTTTCATCATATTTCTCCAATGGAAGGGGCAAATTTTCACCAAAGATAAGTTTTTAGCCATATTTGAAGGCTATAGCCCACGAAAATATGACCAAATCGAGCAGTTGAATTTTCACATAATTTTTTATGGCTATGCTTAGAAAGACATTGTAGGGTTTTCCCTAATGTTTCATCAGATTTTTTGAGGGAAGGGGCAGATTTTGTCCAACGATGAATTTTTAGCCGAGTTTAAAGGCTATAGTTCACAAAAATATTACAACACTGAGCAGTTGAATTTTTGTGTAACATTTTATGGCCACGCTTACAACTGGGTTGTACGATTGTCCTTGAAGGTGAACCAGATTACTCTAAGAGAAATGACAGATTTTTCCAATGATGAATTTTTAGAAAATGTGAAGGCTATAGCACATGAAAATATGACCAAACCGAGCGGTTGAATATTTACATGATTTTTTACGGCCATGCTTAGAAAGGCATTATAGGGTGGTCCCTACAGTTTCATCAGATTTCTCCAAGGAAAGGGGCATATTTTCACTAACAATAAATTTTAACCAAATTTGAAGGATAGCCGATGAAGATGTGATAAAACCGAGCGGTTGAATTTTTGTATGATTTTTTATGGCCAAACTTAGAAATGCATCGTTGGGTAGTCCTTGAAGTTTCATCAGATTTCTCTATGAGAATAGGCAGATTTTGTCTAACGATGAATTTTTAGCTAAATTTGAAGGTTAATAGCCCACAAAAATATGACCAAACCGAGTGGTTAAACTTTTGCATATTTTTTACTGCCATGCTTAAAAAGGCATTGTAGGATAGTCCCTGAAGTTTCATCATATTTCTCTAAGGGAAGGGGCAGATTTTAACAAACGATGAATTTTTTGCTAAATTTGAAGACTATAGCGCACGAAAATATGGTAAAACTGAGCGGTTGAATTTTTTTGTGATTTTTTATGGCCAAGCTTAGAAAGGCATTGTACGGTTGTCTCTAAAGTTTTGTCAGATTTCTCCAAGGGAAGAGGTAGATTTTCTACAACGATAAATTTTTAGCCAAATTTAAAAGCTATAGCCCACGAAAATATGAAAAAACTGAGCGTTTAAATATTTGTGTATTTTTTATGGCCACACTTAAAATAGCATTGTAGGATTGTTGTTAAAGTTCAATCAGATTTCTCAAAGAGGTGTAAATTTTCTCCAACGATGAATTTTTTGGCAAATTTGAAGGAGCCCACAACAATTGGACAAAACCGAGCGGTTGAATTTTTACGTAAAAGTTTACGGCCACGCTTAGAAAGGCATTGTATGGTTATTCCTGAAGTTTTGTCAAATTTTTCTAAGAGAAGGTGCAAATTTTGTCCAATGATGAATTTTTAGCAAAAATTGAAGGTTATATACCCCACAAAAATATGATAAAACCGAGCGGTTAAAGTTTTACATAACTTTTTACAGCCACACTTAGAAAGGCATTGTAGGATTGTCCCTAAAGTTTTATCAAGTATCTCCCAGGGAAGGGGTAGATTTTCACCAACGTTGAATTTTTAGCCAAATTTTAAGGCTATAGCCTCTGAAAATATGACAAAACTGAGCGGTTGAATTTTTACATGATTTTTTATGGCCATACTTTGAAAGGTATTGTAGGGTTGCCCCTGAAGTTTCATCACATTTCTCCAAGGGAAGAAGAAGATTTTCCCCAACAATGAATTTTTAGCCAAATTTAAAGGCTGTCCCACGAAAATATGACAAAATCGAACAGTTGAATTTTTGCTTTATTTTTTACGGCCATGCTTAGAAAGGAATTATAGGGTTGTCCCTGAAGTTTAATCAAATTTCTCTAAGGGAAAGGTAAATTTTCACCAACGATGAGTTTCTAGCCAATTTTGAAGGCAGCCCACAAAAATAGGACCAAACCGAGCGATTGAATTTTCGCATGATTTTTTATGGTCGTGCTTAGAAAGGCATTGTAGGGTTTTCCCTAAAGTTTCATCAGATTTTTTTAGAGGAAGGGGTAGAATTTCAGTAACGAAGAATATATAGCCAAATTTAAAGGCCATTAGCCCACAAAATATGACAAAACTGAGCGGTTAAAGTTTTGTATAACTTTTTATGGGCACGCTTAGAATTTGGTTGTAAGATTTTCCTTGAAGTTCAACCGGATTCCTCTAAGAGAAAGGACAGATTTTTCCAATGATGAATTTTTAGAAAATTTGAAGGCTAATATGACACAAAAATATGACAAAATCGAGCGGTTGACTTTTTGGATGAGTTTTTACGGCTAAGCTTAGAAATGCATTATAGGGTGGTCCCTGATGTCTGGTTGAATTTCTCTATGAGAAGGGGCAGATTTTGTCCAACGATGAATATTTAGCCAAATTTGAAGGCTAATAGCCCACAAAAATATGACCACTCTGAGCGATTGAATTTTTGTATCATTTTTTACGGTCATACTTAGAAAGGCATTATAGGATTGTCCCTGAAGTTTCATCAGATTTCTCCAAGGGAAGGGGCAGATTTTCACCAATGATGAATTTTTAGCTAAATTTAAGGTTGTAGCGCACGAAACTATGACAAAATCGAGCAGTTGTTATTTTCGTGATTTTTTACGGCCAAGCATAATAAGGCATTGTAGGGTTGTCCCTGAAGTTTTGTTAGATTTCTCCATATGAAGGGGTAGATTTTCTCCAACGATGAATTTTTAGCCAAATTTAAAAGCTATAGCCCACGAAAATATGACAAAGCCAAGCGGTTGAATATTTGTGTAATTTTTTATGGCCATACTTAAAATGGCATTGTAGGATTGTTCTTGAAGTTCAATCAGATTTCTCTAAGAGAAAGGGCAGATTTTCTCCAAAGATGAATTTTGAGCAAATTTGAAGGCTATAGCCCACGAAAATATGACAAAACTGAGCGGTTGAATTTTTACGTAAAAGTTTACAGGAACGCTTCGAAAGGTATTGTAGTGTTGTCCCTGAGTTTGGTCAAATTTTCCTAAGAGAAGGTGCTGATTTTATACAATGATAAATTTTTAGCCAAATTTAAAGGTTATATCCCACAAATTTTTAGCCCACAAAAATAAGACAAAACTGAATGGTTGAATTTTTGCGTTATTTTTTACGGTCATGCTTAGAAAGGCATTATAGGGTTGTCCCTAAAGTTTCATCAAACTTCCCCAAGAGAAGGGGTAAATTTTCACCAAGAATAAGTTTCTAGCCAAATTCAAAGGCTAAGCCCATGAAAATATGATAAAATCGAGAAGTTGAATTTTTACATGATTTTTTACGGCCATGCTTAGTAAGGCATTGTAAGGTTTTCCTTGAAAATTCATCAGATTTCTCAAAGGGAAGGAGTAGATTTTCTTCACCGATGAATTTTTAGTCAAATTTGAAGGCTAATGCCCACGAGAATATGACAAAATTGAGCAAATGTATTTTTACATATTTTTGGGGTCATTCTTAGAAAGGTTTTGTAAGGTTGTCCCTAAAATTTCATCATATTTCTCTAAGGGAATGGTAGATTTTCTCTTACAATGAATTTTTTGCCAAATTTAAAAGCAACCCACAAAAATATGAGAAAATCTAGCAGTTGAATCTTTGCATGTTTTTTACGGCCATGCTTAGAAAGGCATTGTAAGGTTGTCCCTGAAGTTTCATCAGATTTCTCTAAAGGAAAAAGCAGATTTTCTCCAACAATGAATTTTATCAAAATTTAAAGGCTATTGTCCACGAAAATAACAAAACCAAATGGTTGAAATATTTTATCATTTTTTACTATCATGCTTAGAAAGACATTGTAGGGTTCTCCCTAAAGTTTCATCAGATATCTCCATGGGAATTAACATATTTTCTTCAGCGATAATTTTTAGCCAAATTTGAAGGCTAATGCCCACGAAAATATGACAAAACTGAACGGTTAAGTTTTTCCATGCTTTTTTATGGCCAAGCTTAGAAAGGCTTTGTAAGGTTGTCCCTGAGTTTCATCGTAATTCTCCAAAGGAAGGGGTATATTTTCTCAAATGGTATTTTATAGCCAAATTTGAAGGCTAATGCGCATGAAAATATGACAAAATCTAGTGGTTGAATTTTGTCATTATTTTTCAGGGTAGTGCTTAAAAAAGGATTTTAAGGTTGTCCCTAAAGTTTCATTAGATTTCTCTAAGGGAGTGGGTAGATTTTCTCCAACGATGAATTTTTAACCAAATTTGAGGGCTAATGTCCATGAAAATATTGTAAAATCGAGTAGTTGAATTTTTGCATGATTTTTTACGGCCATGCTTAAAAATGCATTATAAGGTTGTCCTAGAAGTTCCATTAGATTTCTCTAAGGGAAGAAGCATATTTTCTCCAACGATGAATTTTTAGCCAAATTTGAAGGCTAATGCCCATGAAAATATGACAAAATCGAGTAACTGAATTCTTGCATCATTTTTTCTGGCCATGCTTAGAAAAGCTTTGCAAGGTTGTCCCTGAAATTTCATTAGATTTCTACCTATGAAAATATGAGAAAATCAAGCAGTTAAAGTCTGTCATGATTTTTTTACGGTCATTCTTAGAAAGGTGTTGTAAGTTTGTCCCTAAAGTTTCATTAGTTTTCTCTAAGGGAAGAGGTAGATTTTTATAAAAGAAAGGTGTTTAGTGTAAAGTCCCAACATTTGGAAAACGTTACCCGGAGCTTGAATTTTGGCATGGTTTTTTGTAGCAATACTTAGAAATACGTGTATCTTATTTATTGGTTTGATTTATTTGTTGTTTTTAATTTGAATAGGAAAATCCTTTCTTTTATTTGTTATTCTAACTACAAACCATGATATAAAGTTCTTGTTTATTATTAGTGAATTTACTCCTTTGATCACTAGTATATTCTATGATATTTTTATTAAGAAATTAATGGTGAAAGTGGAGTTACTCGTGCATGTTCACTCAAAAGAATTTTTGCTTAGATGGTGATAACAAACAATTTCATGATTTTGTTTTACTCACTATTTTACAAACTCAACCAGTGATTGAATTGGTCAAGTCAATAATACGTGGGTTAGTGGTTGAGAGTGTTAATAAAGTATAACTTTTAATAAAATCATATTCCTTAAGAAATATATAAATAAGGTTTAGGATTTAGGTTTTAAGGTTTTTAAGGGAATTGGGTTGTTTAGGGTTTAGGGACTAATATTGTTAGGGCTCAAACTCAGGGTTTTGAATTCGATTGAGGTTTGTTAAGGGATCAGGGTCATTATTACCTTAACTATGAAGTTGGTCTATTAACCACTTATCTGTTATAAATTACAAGGTACCAACTAGTACCTAAAACCTGTAACATGTAACCTACAACTTGCTACCCGCTACTTACAACCTGCTACCTGCTACCTGCTACCCGCTACCTGCTACCCGCTACCTGTTACCTACTACCTGTTACCTGTTACCTGCTACTTGCTACCTGCTACCTGCTACCTGCTACGAGTTACCTGCTACCTACAAGTTGTTACTTGCTATCTGCTACCTGCTATGAGTTACCTGCTACCTACAAGCTGCTACCTGCTACCTGCAACCTGAAGCCTTCTACCTGCTACCTATTATCTGCTACCTAGAGGTTGTCCCTGAAGCTTCATTAGATTTTTTAAGGATGAATTTTTACATGATCTTTTGCGGTCATGCTTAGAAAGAGATTGTAAGGTTGTTCTTGATGTATTATCAGATTTCTTCAAGGGAAAGGCAGATTTTCTCCAACAATGAATTTTTAGCAAAAATTAAAGGCGTTGTTGGCTTGTCTCTCAAGTTTGATAAGATTTCTCTAAAGGAAGGGGCATATTTTCTCCAACGATGAATTTTTAACAAAATTTGATGGCTAATGTCTATGAAAATATGACAAAACCGAGCGGTTTAATTTTTGCTTGATTTTTTCGCCATGGTTAGAAAGGAATTATGGGGTGTTCCTTGAAGTTTTATTAGATTTCTCGAAGGGAAAGGGGTAGATTTTCTTCAACGATGAATTTTTAGCTAAAACTTAAGGCTAATGCTCTTCGAAAATATGACAAAACTGAAAGTTTAAATTTTTTTATGGTTTTTTACGGCCATCCTTAGAAAGGCATTGTAGTGTTTCCTTGAAGTTTCATCAGATTTTTCCAAGGTGAGGAGTAGATTTCTTTAATGATGAACTTTTAGCCAAATTTGAAGGCTAACACACATAAAAAATGACAAAATTGGGCAGTTTAATATTTTCATGATTTTTCTCAATGGCAAGGGGCAGGTTTTCTCCAAAGTTGCATTTTTAGCTAAATTTGAAGGCTAATGTCCACAAAAATATGACAAAACTGAGCAGTTGAATATTTGCATGATTTTTTATAGCCATGCTTAGAATGGCATTGTAGGGTTGTCCTGAAAATTTCATCAGATTTCTTCATAGGAAAGCGTAAATTTTCTACAACAATGAATTTTTAGCCAAATTTGAAGGCTAACGGTCATGCTTAGAAAGGCATTGTAGGGTTGACCTTAAAATTTCATTAGATTTCTCCAAGGGAAGGGGCAGATTTTCTCCAATGATGAATTTTTAGCCAAATTTGAAGGCTAATGCCCATGAAAATATGACCAAATTGAGCGGTTGAATTTTTGCATGCTTTTTTATGGCCATGCTTAAAAAGGCACTGTAGCGTTGACCCTGATGAATTTTTAGCCAAATTTAAAGGCTAATGTCAATGAGAATATAACAAAACCGAGCAGTTGAATATTTGCATGATTTTTTATAGCCATGCTAACAAAGTCATCGTAGGGTTGTGGCTGAAGTTTCATCATATTTCTCCAAGGAAACGGGCAGCTTTTCTCAAACGATGAATTTTTAGTAAAATTTGAAGGCTAATGCCCATAAAAATATGACAAAACCAAGCAGCTGAATATTTCCCTGATTTTTTATGGCTAAGCTTTGGAAGGCGTCGTAGGGTGTTCATGAAGTTTCTTCATATTTATAAAAGGGAAGGGGTATATTTCTTCAATGATGAATTTTGAGCCAAATTGGATGCCTATTATCCATGAAAATATGACAAAATCGAACGGTTGAATTTTTGTATATTTTTTACACCCATGGTTAAAAAGGCATTATGGGGTGTTCCTTGAAGTTTTATCAGATTTCTCTAAGGGAAGGGGCAGATTTTTTCCAACGATGAATTTTTAACCAAATTTGAAGGCTAATACCCACAAAAATTTGAAAAACTAAGTGGTTGAATTTTTGCATAATTTTTTATGGTCATTCTTAGACAGACGCTGTAGTGTTGTCCCTAAAGTTTTATCGCGCCCACAAAAATATAACAAAATCAAGCGGTTGAATATTTGTGTGATTTTTGTGGCTATGCTTTGAAAGACGTTCTTGGATTGTCCATTAAGTTTTATCCGATTTCTCTAAAGGAAAAGGCATATTTTCTCCAATAATGTATTTTTAGGCAAATCTGATTGCTAATGTCCATGAAAATATGACAAAACCGAACGGTTGAATTTTTACATGGGTTTTTGCAACCATGCTTAGAAAGGCATTGTAGTGTTATCCTTAAAGTTTCATCAAATTTCTCTAAGGGAATGAGTAGATTTTCTCCAACGATGAATTTTTAGCTAAATTTGAAGGATAATGTCCCAAAAAATATGACAAAACCGAGCAGTTGAATATTTGCATATTTTTTGAAGCCTTGCTTACAAAGGTGTTGTAGGGTTGTCCCTGGAGTTTTATCCGATTTCTTTAATAGAAGGGGTGATTTTCTCCAATGATGAATTTTTAGCTGAATTTGAAGGCTAAGGCCCATGAAAATATGACAAAATTAAGCTATTAAACTTTTACATAATTTTTTGCGACCAAACTTAGAAAGACATTGTAAGGTTCTCGTTTAAGTTATTACAAATTTCTCCAAGGGATAAGGTAGATTTTTTCCAATGATAAATTTTTACCTATATTTGAAGGCACCCATGAAAATATGACAAAACTAAACAGTTGAATGTTTGCATGAATTTTTGCCACCATCCTTAAAAAAGCATTGCAAGGTGTTCCATGAAGTTTCATCAGATTTCTCCAAGAGAATGGGTAGATTTTATGAAACGATGAATTTAAAGGCTGATGCCCACGAAATTTTCGCATGATTATTTCCAGCCATGCTTAGAAATGTGTTGTAAGGTTATCCTGAGGTTTCATCGAATTTTTCTAAGGGAAACCGCAGACTTTCTCCAGAAATGAATTTTCAGCCAAATTTGAATGCTAATACACATGAAAATATAACAAAATCGATTGGTTGAATTTTTTCTTATTTTTGTGGCCATGCTAAGAAAGCCATTATAAGGGTGTCCATGAAGTTTCATTAGATTTCTCCAAGGAAGGGATAGATTTTATCCTACGATAAATTTTTATCCAAATTTAAAGGAGCCCACGAAAATATGACAAAATCGAGCGGTTGAGTATTTTGAGGATTTATTATGGTCATGCATAGAAAGACCTTATAAGTTTGTCCTTAAAATTTCATTAGATTTATATAAGGGAAGGGGTAGATTTTATCTAACGATGAATTTTTTACCCAAAGTCGAAGGTTAATACGCACAAAAATATGACAAAACTGAGCCGTGGAATTTTTGCATGATGTTTTATAGCCATGATTAGAAAGGCGTTATAGGGTTGTCTCTGTACATTCATTAGATTTCTCTAAGGGAATGTGAAGATTTTCTCCAATGATGAATTTTTAGCCAAATTTGAAGGTTAATGCCCATGAAAACTTGACAAAATCAAGCGGTTGAATATTTGCATGATTTTTTGTGCCTATGCTTAGAAAGGCATTATAGGGTTATTACTGAAGTTTCATTAGATTTCTCCAAAGGAATGGGAAAATTTTCTCAAACAATCAATGTTTACCCAGATTTAAAGGCTAATGCCTACGAAAATATAACAAACCTGAACAATTGAATATTTGCATTATTTTTTACGGCCATTTTTAGAAAGGCACTGTAGAGGTATCCCTAAGGTTCCATTAGATTTCTCCAAGGGTAGGGGCCGATTTTCTCCAACGATCAATTTTTAGCCAAAATTTGAAGGCTAATATGCCCATGAAAATATAACAATACCGAGCAGTTGAATATTTGCATGATTTTTACGGCCATGCTTATAAAGGTGTTGTAAGTTTCATCAGATTTCTATAAGGGAAAGGGTAGATTTTCCACAACGATGAATTTTTTGCCAAATTTGAAGGCCAATGCCCACGAAAATATGACAAAAGCAATTGAATATTTGTATGATTTTTTATGGCCATACTTAGAAAGACATTATAGCGTTGACCCTGGAGTATCATCAGATTTTTCTAAGGGAAAGGGACAGATTTTCCTCACCGATAAATTTTTAGCCAAATTTGAATGCTAATGCCCACAAAAGTATGACAAAACCGAGCAGTTTGAATATTTGCATGATTTTTTGCATCCATGCTTAGAAAGGCGTTGTAGGGTTGTCCCTGAAGTTTTATCAGATTTCTCTATAGGAAGGGGCGATTTTCTCCAACGATGAATTTTTAGCTAAGCTCTTAAACTTTTGTATAATTTTTTAAGGCCAAACTGAGAAAGACATTGTAAGATTGTCATTTAGGTTATATCAAATTTCTCCAAGGGAAGAGGTAGATTTTCTCTAAAAATGAATTTTTACCCATATTTGAAGGCTGATGCCCACAAAAATATGACAAAACCAAGCGGTTGAATATTTGCATCAGTTTTTATCATCGTGCTTAGAAAGATGTTGCAAGGTTCTCCCTGAAGTTTTATCAGATTTCTCCAAGGGAAAAGGTAGATTTTATGAAATGATGAATTTGAAGGCTGATGCCCACAAAACATAACAAAATCGAGCGCTTAAATTTTTCCATAATTATTTCCAGTCATGCTTAAAAATGCGTTGTAAGGTTATCCTGAGGTTTCATTAGATTTTTCTAAGGGAAAGTGTAAATATTCTCTAAAAATGAATTTTTAACCAAATTTGAATATCAATACCCATGAAAGTATGACAAAATCAATCGATTGAATTTTGGCTTGGTTTTTCTACGGCCATTCTAAGAAAGGCATTGTAAAGGTATCCATGAAGTTTCATTAGATTTCTCAAAGGGAAGGGGTAGATTTTATCCAACGATAAAGTTTTACCTAAATTTAAAGAACCCATAAAAATATGACAGAACTGAGCGGTTGAATATTTTGAAGATTTATTACGATCATGCATAGAAAGGCATTAAAAGGTTATCCCTGAAATTTCATCAGATTTATCTAAGGGAAGGAGTAGATTTTATCCAACGATGAATTTTTACCCAAAGTCAAGGTTAATGTCCACGAAAATATGACAAAACTGAGTGGTGGAATTTTTGCATACTTTTTAGGGCTATGATTAGAAAGGAATTGTAAACTGTTCACTTAAGTTTCATTAAAATTCTCTAAAGGAAGGGGTAAATTTTCTCCAACATTGAATTTTTAACCAAATTTGAAGGCTAATGCTCACAAAAATATGACAAAATAGAATAGTTGAATATTTGCATGATTTTTTGAGGCCATGCTTAGAAAGTCGTTATAGGGTTGTCCCTAAACTTTTATTAGATTTCTCTAAAGGAAGGGGCAGATTTTCTACAACGATGAATTTTTAGCCAAATTTGAAGGTTAATGCCCATGAAAACTTGACAAAATCGAGTGGTTGAATATTTGCATGATTTTTTGTGCCTATGCTTAGAAAGACATTGTAGGGTTATCGCTAAAGTTTCATTAGATTTCTCCAAAGGAATGGGCAGATTTTCTCCAATGATGAATTTTTAGCCAAATTTAAACGTTAATGCCCATGAAAATATGACAAAACCGAGCGGTTGAGAATTTGCTTGATGTTTTGTGACCTTGCTTACAAAGGAATTTTATGGTTGTCCCATAAGTTTCATCAAATTTCTCTATGGGAATGGGCAGATTTTCTCCCACGATGAATTCTTAGCTAAATTTGAAGGCTAATAATGCCCACGAAAATATGACTAAATCGAGCGGTTGAATTTTTTCATTATTTTTTACAGTCATGCTTAGAAAGACATTATAGTGTTGTATCTAAAGTTTCATCAGATTTCTCCAAAGGAAGGCGTACATTTTTTCCAACGTTGAATTTTTAGCCAAATTCAAAGGCTTATGCCCATGAAAATATGAAAAAACCCAGCGGTTGAATATTTTCATGATTTTTTACAGTCATGCTGGCGTTGTAAGGGTATCCCTGACGTATATTTATATTTCTCTAACAGAATGGGCGATTTTCTTCAAGGATAAATTTTTAGCCAAATTTGAAGGCTAATTGCCCATAAAAATATGACAAAATCGAGTAGTTGAATGTTTGTATTATTTTTTGTGGTCATGCTTATAAGGGCATTGTAGGGTTATCCCTGAGGTTCCATCATATTTCTCAAAGGGTAGGGGCTGATTTTCTCCAACGATCACTTGTTAGCCAAATTTGAAGGCCAATATACCCACGAAAATATGACAAAACCGAGCAATTAAATATTTGCATGTTTTTTCGGCCATGCTTACAAAGGCGTTGTACGGTGTCCCTGAAGTTTCTTCAGATTTCTAAGGGAAAGGGAAGATTTTTTCCCACGATGAATTTTTAGCTAAATTTGAAGGCTGATAATGCCCATAAAAATATGACTAAACCGAGCGGTGTAATTTTTGCATGATTTTTTTCAGCCTTGCTTAGAAAGGCATTGTATTGTTGTCCCTAAAGTTTCATCAGATTTCTCCTAGGGAAAGCGTACATTTTCTCCAACATTGTAAGGTTGTCCTTGAAGTATCATTATATTTCTCTAAAGGAAGGGGCGATTTTCTCCAACGATGAATTTTTATCCAAATTCGAAGGCTAATAATGCCAACCAAAATATGACAAAACCGAGCGGTTGAATATTTGCATGATTTTTATAGACATGCTTAGAAAGGCAATGTAGGGTTATCTCTGAAGTTTCATTAGATTTCTCAAAGGGTAAGGGTCGATTTTCTCTAACGGTGAATTTTTAGCTAAATGTGAAGGCTAATGCCCACAAAAATATGACAAAACTAAACGGTTGAATATTTGCATGATTTTTTACGACCATACTTAGAAAGTCATTGTACGTTGTTCCATAAAGTTTCATGAGATTTCTCCAAGGGAAGCGGCATATTTTCTCTAACGATAAATTTTTAGCTAAATTTGAAGGCAGCCCACAAAAATATGACAAAACCAAGCGGTTGAATTTTTACATGATTTTTTACAGCCATGCTTAGAAAGGTATTGTAGGGTTGTCCCTAAAGTTTAATCAGATTTTTCCAAGGGAAGGTGCATATTTTCTCCACTGATGAATTTTTACCCAAATTTAAAGGTTAATGCCCACGAAAATATGACAAAACTGAACGATTGAATATTTGTATCATTTTGTGCGGCCATGCTTAGAAATGCGTTGTAGAGTTGCCCTTAAAATTTTATCAGATTTCTCTAAGGGGGGAAGGGGCAGAGTTTCTCCAATAAATAATTTTTACCCAAATTTGAAGGGCAATGCCCACGAAAATATGACAAAATCGAGCGGTTGAATTTTCACATGATTTTTCCAGCCATGCTTAGAAAGGCATTGTAAAGTTGTCACTGAAGTTTTATCAGATTTCTCCAAGGGAAGGGGTAGATTTTCTCCAACGATGAATTTTTAGCCAAATTTGAAGGCGAATTGACATGAAAATAAGATAAAACTAAGCTATTGAATTTTAAATGATATTTTGCGACCATTTTTAGAAATGCATTGTAAGGTTGTCCCTAGAGTTTCATCAAATTTATCCATAGAGGGTGGCAGATTTTCTCTAACATTGAATTTTCAGCCAAATATTAAGGCTAATGCCCACGAAAATATAACCAAACTGACCTGTTGAACTTTTACACAATTTTTTGTGGCCAGACTAAGAAGGGCATTGTAAGGTTTTCCTTTAAGTTATATCAAATCCAAGGGAATGGGTAGATTTTCTCCAACGATGAATTTTTACCCAAATTTGAAAGTTAATGACAAAACCAAGCGGTTGAATATAACAAAACCAAGCTGTTGAGAACAATTCTAGTTGAACATATATTCTTAAGTCCCCTCGAACCAAACCCTAGACTTTATATTCTTGAATTTGTTTATACTATTTATCAAGTATTTTCGCTAAAAGAATAAAGTATGTACTATTTATAACACTTTTTTGTGTACCTAAGTAATTTTAGGATATGGATATTAGGCTATAAAAACAAAGGGGGGCATCAGTGTTCTAAAAGTCTGGTAGAACAAACAAAGTCTATTAGAAGCATTCCAATCAAAGAACCATTTTTTCAATGTTCATAAATTCTATTTTTGTGGTGCTTTGTGTGTAATGCTCTTATCATATTTGCGTGCTTATCACCAAAGAACATAAAGAACAAGATCAATATAAGCAACAGTTGTCAACATACCTACCTTTGCACATTCTGATCACAATTAGAGATTTCGTCAAAACATCTCAGAAAATAACTTATCGCTCAATCAAGAATTAGTTTACGAATGGTCTATGCATGGAAATGCATGAGAAACTATTTTTGTGAAAATGTTAAAGAAATGAATCAGACCTCTCTCAAGCCTAATTCATCTTCAAGGTCTGATAAAAAGAAGCTTAAGGTAAAATATCTTCAAAGGATTTCCAATGTTTGTATCTCTTTTGAAGAAGCAGTAACAATCATATCTTCCAGCCTCTATAAATACCAATGAAGATTGAACATTGAAATATATATAAGAAATTATAGAGAGAATTTCTTCAAGCTATTATTCAATCTCATCCAAGTTCTAAAATTCTCTTGTTCATTTCTTGTAAGACAAAGACCCTTATTATTTTTCGTTCTGCCTCTAGCAGACTCTGGTCTTGTGTCAAAAACTTAGTGTTTAAACTTAAAATATTTATCACTTGTACACTAAGTTCTGAAAATTTCTTTTCATTCATACAATTTGTAAAAGTCTAATATGTTACTAGAACTAGTTTGTGTGGGAAACACTTTGGCCTGAAGAGGCTTTCAAAAGAATACTAAGGTTGAGTCAGGAGTGACTTATTGAAAGAATACTTAGGTTAAGCCAGAAGTGGCTAGTATCAAGAATACTTGTGGCACGGGTCTGATGCTATTATTGTAAAGGAGATTTTACAATAATGGAAATCCTTCCAGTTAGAAAGGACTGGATATAGCTTGTGTTGGAAGTAAACCAGTATAAACTCTCTATGTTTATCTTATCATTCATTACTTGCTTGATTACTCATTATATTTGGTTCAACTTTCCATGAAAAAGAGTCTAAGACTTATTCAACCCCCCTTCTAAGTTTGATTCTGAACCATCACAAGCGGTTGAATTTTTGCATGATTTTTTTGTTATCATGCTTAGAAAGGCGTTGTAAGGTTGTCCCTGAAGCTTCATCGGATTTCTCCAAGGGAATGCGTAGATTTTATGAAATGATGAATTTGAAGGTTAATGCCTATGAAAATATGACAAAATTGAGTGGTTAAATTTTTCCATGATTATTTCCAGTCATGCTTAGAAAGGCGTTGTAAGGTTATCCTGAGGTTTCATTAGATTTTTCTAAGAGAAAACACATATTTTCTCCAAAAATAAATTTTCAGCCAAATTTAATTACGAATACCCATGAAAATACGACATAACCGAGCGGGGGAATTTTTTCTTGATATTTACGGCCATTCTAAGAAAGGCATTGTAAGGGTGTCCAAGAAGCTTCATTAGATTTCTCCAATGGAAGGGGCAGATTTTCTCCAACGATAAAGTTTACCCATATTTAAAGGCTAATGCCAATAAAAATATGAAAAAACCAAGCAGTTAAATCTTTTAGGGATTTATTGTGGCTATGCATAGAAAGGAATTGTGAGGTTGTCCTTGAAGTTTCATCAGATTTATCTAAGGGATGGGGCAGATTTTATTCAACGATGAATTTTTACCCAAATTTGGCTAAAAATTTATCGTTGGAGAAAATCTGGCCCTTCCCTTAGAGAAATCTAATGAAACTTTAGGGACAACCCTAGAACGCCTTTCTAAGAATGGTCGCAACAAATCATGCAAATATTCAACCTTTCGATTTTATCATATTTTCGTGGACATTAGCCTTCAAATTTTGCTAAGATTCATTGTTAAAGAAAATCATATTTTCTTTAACAATCGTAAAAAATCATTATTTTCTTTAACATTAGCCTTTCTAAGCATAGTCGTAAAAAATCATGTAAAAAATAAACCACTTGGTTTTGTCATATTTTCGTGGCCATTAACATTCAAATTTGATTAAAAATTCTTTGTTGGAGAAAGTCAGCCCCTTCCCTTGGAGAACTCTGATGAAACTTCAGGGACAACCTTACTATGTTTTTCTAAGCAAAGCCGTAAAAAATCATGCAAAAATTCAACCGCTCGGTTTGGTCATATTTTCAAGGGCATTAGCCTTCAAATTTTGCTAAAAATTCATCATTGTAGAAAATCTGCCCCTCCCCTTAAAGAAATTTGATGAATGTTCAAGGACAACATAACAATGCCTTTCTAAGCATGGACGCAAAAAATCATGCAAAAATTCAACTACTCAGTTTTGTCACATTTTCATGGGCATTAGCCTTCAAATTTGGCTAAAAACATTGTTGGAGAAAATTTGTCCCTTCCCTTGGTGAAATTTGATAAAACTCTTACAATGTCTTTCTAAGCTTGGCCATAAAAAATCATGCAAAAGCTTCACCACTCAGTTCTGTAATATTTTCATAGACATAAGCCTTCAAATTTTGCTAAAATTTTTTTGTTGGAGAATACTTGCCCCTTCCCATGGAGAAATCTCATGAAACTTCAGAAACAACCTTACGATACCTTTCTAAGCATGGCCGAAAAATAATACAAAAATTCAACCACTCAGTTATATCATATTTTCGTGGGCAACCCTTACAATTCGACTAAAAATTCATCATTGGAGAAAATCTGCCCCTTCCCTTGGAGAAATCTAATGAAACTTCAGGGACAACCTTATAATACCCATCTAAGCATTCATGCAAAAATTTATTCGTTTAGTTTTTTATATTTTCGTGGGTATTAGCTTTCGAATTTAGCTAAAAATTCATTGTTGAAGCTTGAAAAAAATCTGATGAAACATCAAGGATAACCTTACAATACCTTTCTAAGCATGTCCGTAACAAATCATGTAAAAATTCAACTGCTCGATTGTGTCATTTTTTTGGGTATTAGCCTTCAAATTTGGCTAAAAATTCCTCGTTGGAGAAAATTTGTCCCTTCCCTTAAAGAAATCTGATGAAACATCAGGGATAACCTTATAATGTATTTCAAAGCATGACCGTAAAAAAACATGTAAAATTCAACCGCTTGGTTTTGTCATATTTTCATGGGCAGCCTTCAAATTTGGCTAAATAATCATCATTGGAGAAAATTTGTCTCTTCCCTTGAAGAGATCTGATGAAACTTCAGTGACATCCTTACAAAGCCTTTCTAAGCATAGCCGCAAAAAATTATGCAAAATTGAAACGCTCGGTTTTGTCATATTTTCATGGGCAAGCCTTCAGATTTGGTTAAAAATTCATCGTTGAAGAAAATATACTCCTTTACTTAGAGAAATCTGATGAAACTTCAGGTACAACGTTACAATGGCTTTCTAAGCATAGCCGCATAAAATCATGCAAAATTCTACTACTCGATTTTGTTATATTTTCATGGGCATTAGCCTTCAAATTTGGCTAAAATTACATTGTAGAAGAAAATCTATCCCTTCCCGATGAAACTTCAGGGACAACCTTACAATGACGAACTAAGAATAGCCGTAAAAAAATAATGCAAAAAGTCAACCAATCGGTTTTATCATATTTTCGTGAGTATTAACCTTCAAAATTGGGTAAAAATTTATCGTCAGATAAAATATGGCCATTGCCTTAGAGAAATCTAATGAAATAGGCTAACATTGCAATGTCTTTCTAAGCATGACCGTAAAAAATCATGGAATAATTCAACTACTCAGTTTTGTCATGTTTTGTGGACATAGCCTTCAAATTTAGCTAAAAATTATCGTTGGAGAAAATATGTCACTTCCCTTATAGAAATCTGATGAAACTTATCTGTTGCCAATTACAATGACACTCTTTCTTTAAATAGAAGAGCACTCACTAGGAGAACCTCACAAGAGAACACTCTATTCTTTTCTCTGTGAACTTTTCTCTCTAGATACTAGGAAATGCTTCTAGTTTAGGATGCTATAACCATTGCTTGAAGCTGCAATTTATTGGAGAAGTTCCATGGAAAACTTGTAGCCATAATGCTTCCTTGGTTCTGATTGGCCAACACAATTTTAATTTTGCACCACACATTTACCAACCACTCCATAATGCCAACCACTCCACTATTTAATGTTATTTGCCACAAAGTGGCTTTACTTTAGTTTATCGCGTTCAAATGAATGTGATATTTTTTCCTTAATGTATGTTTACGATGTTTCTTCGTGTTGCTAGATACATGGTGAGACGATTGTGCATCATCCATGTTTACAATAAAAGGCAATCAAGCTTCTATGGTAAGGCAGAGGATAGATAAACTATTTCAAAGTGGAAAGTGTGTGGTTGCCTTTCTTAGTAATTCAAAAATTTAGGTTGGCAAACCCATCAATAGTGTCAACCCTCGACTTATAGCAAGCATTGTATTGGTGGTTGTCGAGTATTTGTTCTAGTCCATCCCCCTTGGTTGATAATAGCAAAATCAGGGCAGCGATGTTAAATGCTGGTGGGCGGGGTTTCCTGTTATCACTATTTTGAAGGTGATCGAGATATTTTATGTAACAGGATTAAGTAAGTAGTATACTATACTCAGCAAAGCAATTTGACGCACATTTTGTATCAGCGAAATTGCATTTTACATTTTTCATCAGTGTTTTATTTAATATGAACTTTCCACTGTTTTTGGCCTCCTTTAAAGACAGTTTGAGGATGATTATTTAAATGCAAGAGATGCAAATGCAAAAGCAGGAATTAGAACTCTTTGGAAATGTTTTTACATATGATTATCCAGTTGCAATTGACCCTTTGTTAGGATAACGCAGTACACGACTTCGATACTCTCCAAGTGCCCATATGGGAAAGATGTTTCTATATGCAGAGTAACTGATAGTACAATTTTTGTTGAAGACTCCCATGATTTCCTACAAATGATCATATTATATATTCCATTAAATACTTGGAAGTTACTGTTGTGGGGTTGCCATTTAAATAAAAATTCATGGGACGTATTGTTTACCTGTTGGGGAAACTCCCCATTTTCCATTTGCGAATTGATTAGCAACTTGGCAGCACGATGCAATGGGGTCGGATCTCTTTGGGCCTATACCACAATATAGCATTCCAGAAATTAATTTATGAAAGATTGTTGATAACTTTTGAACTTCAATTTCTAGCCATTAACAACATTCTAAAAATGATTTTCAAATTTTAATTTCCAAACAGTAAAACCGACGGTGTTTAAAACAATTTCAGAATATTTGTTGTATTACCTGCCCTGCTTCAATAAGTGCCAACATAGCCCATGCAGTGTTCACTATGTGTGACTTGTTTCCTTCCAGATTCGTGTATACCTGTTAGTTAGTTGTTAAGTGTAGGCCTCAGATGAACTGTAGAAACTTATAGCTGTATTTATTATATATAGAGCAAAGTGAGAGAGTGTAAGCCTCATGTTAGTTACCCTTTTTTGGCATGAGATATAGCTCTCTCCCCACCCACCACAAAGGTTCTGTTTGGAAAGCAAAAAATCACATGCTCTTCTAATGCTGTAACTATCTTTGTACCTCTTACCCGCAGCTGTCAGCCCCTTTATTCCAAACCATGTTCCGTATGTATAGCAGATTCCCCAGGATCCATACCTAGTTAATACATTTTGCCTTACATTATAAATTAATCATTTAACTTTTGGTTAATGGTTTCTACTTGGTAGAGAGTTTTTGTACAAACCATGAGCCATCAGCTAACTGTATGCTTTCAATATACTTTGCAGCCTTATTAATACAAGTTTCTATCTCCTTTCTTCTGTATCTGGGATATCTTTGTGTGAATAAGGCAAGACCTTGAATAGCTGCTGATGTACATTCTACATACCTATAATAAAATTATAGACTTATTTATAGATTTATCACAATTCCAAACAACCCGATAGGAACTACAAAAAAACCATTTGCTAGGCATACTGATAATCGATCATGATATCTTCAAATGTTTCAGCTGGATTTATTTTCTGTGACACAAACCAAGAATTGATGTTAAAAATTTAGTCTACCTTTATCAGTTTAGAGGAATTAAGCAAAATTTACCTCCAGCCATGTATAAGATCTTGTGAGCTCGTAGGATGCAAATCCACCATTTGTATTCTGTAATAATGTGGAAGAGCAAAGTGATCAAGCCATGATGTTCAAGTTCTAAATATAAGTGAAACCACTCAATGAATTCACTAAAATGTAAAATTTTTATCCATTTTGTTTGCTTGTCAAACTCTATACACTATCATCTTGTAAACTACTGTATTGTCTTCCACTCCAAATGAAAAAAAAAAACTACGTGTTGGTTATGATTAGTGGGTACCTGCATGGATAATATATAATTAACTGCATCATATAACCGTTTTGTTTCCACTCCTTTCCCAACAGTCTCAAATGGCAACTTTGATAACAAAATGGCTGCCTGGAAAGAACATGAACAATATGATTAATTTCATAAAATGATTTTCTTGACAATCTATTAGCTTTGATTTGAGATTGATTGAATTACAAAATGTCAAAATTTTGATGGCAAGGGCTATTTATGTCTCATTTTAACTGATAGTAATGTTTGACAAATAGAGCAACAAACCTTCAAGCCTTCTGCAGTGCAATCTGACACAGGCCAACCATTATCTGGAGTTGAGAAAGTCCAACCACCTTTTGAAATGTGGCGATACCAGTAACTAGGATTTCCAGAGCTATTTGTTGTAACCTTCAAAGCCAAGCATTAGTATTTGTCATACACTTTTGTTTCTTTGACATTTTTCAGCAAGTTTAAGTCAACATACAATACCTGTGAGCATTTTATGAAATTATTTGCTTTCTTAAGCATTGAACCGTATTCATCCTCAAGATTGGTAGCCAATATTGCTTGAACAGATAAAGCGACATCCCAAAATTGAGAACCGTTATATCCCTGACATTGATCTACCTTCTTTAGAATTTTCAGGCCAATATTTAATCACAAGTCTTATACATGCATTAGTATATTTCTGGAAAAAAAGAATACAATTGATCTAGAACCTGCATTTTCATTCCATCCTCAGCCACCCAGAGATAGTCTTTGATTCTTGAAATGTGGTACTTGTATGCTTCAGAATTGGGGTTCTCCAGCCAACAACAAATCATGTTTAATATCTGTTTTAGATAACGGGTTAGTCAGTTTGGTTGTCTTTATTCAAATTAATAATAAGAAATTTAAGATAGTTTGCATCTGCAAATGGTGACAGTGAAAAGGTAATTTTTCCCAACACCATTGTTTTTTTTTCCCTACAGTCATGTTCAAATTACACATATGATATCATTCCTTAAGAAATAGGAGCGTGAATAAATTGTAATCTGGATATTTTAAATATTGTAATCCAGAAATGTCTAAAAAGTATTTAACGATTAAGATTAAGAACATGTTTAAGTAAAAAATAAAATCTAAATATACTAATTAGGCTTATGTTGGTCTAGACGGATATATTTATATTCTACACCACATTAAACTTATTTATCCTAGATATATCAATTAAATCTATGTCGTCGTAAAGACCGATATACTCATATCCTATAGCATATGAGACGAATGTTTATGTTAGCTTGACCTATATGTCATCCTAATCTATGTTAGCCAAATATATGTTGACGTTGATTCAAATTGTTACATTATTGACAACTTTTAAAAGGCACTTGATACATCCATCATCCTTTCTTTATATCCCTTAATTAATACTTCTCAAGTTAGAATTTTCCACCTCTTAACTTCTTTACTCTTACATTGGTACTTACTAACTCCTCCAGTCTTTTCTCGACATTTTTTTAGGGTATCCCGATTAAGTTAATATTAATCACAAAAAGTATATTGCCCAAACACACTCAAGACAACTCTGGTTCCAAGACTGATCAACATGTGTCTTATTCTGGTTTTATTCTATTATTGAGTAAGATTTGTATTATGCAAATGGTGATACTAATACCATCAATTACCTTATTAACAGGACCAATGCAGATGTAGTTAGTGTTTTGATCCTCGTAGCGTATATGCTGCATTACATGATGAAGTGCTTTCCGCCTCAGCTTGGAGCAGGGCCAGTGTACCAATAGAGGTTCTCCTACACTGTGAAGAACACCCCATAAAATATTCTGAACCATTGGGCATGGGTGGTACAAATCTTCCTGCATTAATTGGTTTTAAATTATTATAATTTGCCCATGTATTTGCCTTATAATAAAGATAAAAAATTTAATTGAAATATATTTATAATATAAGGATTTTTAACACCAACTTTATTTATGGATTGTAATGTAATCAATTATTAATCTAAAAAGTATCTACTTTAAATATTATATCTAAAATTGATATTTAATTAATTGATAATATTTAAAAAATCACACAATATATATTTTATTCAAACTAAGATGAATATATTATTTTAGGAAAAAAATAATCATTAACACCCTGAGGTTTAAGTTATATGCAATTTAACTCCTAAATCATATAAACGTGTATTTCTATTCCTAATGTTCTCAATATTTGCAGAATAACCTTTTGTTAGTTTTTGTTAATTTTTTATCAATTTAATCATGTAACTGACACAAAATGTAAATATAATTATGTTATTTTATATTTTTCTTTAGAGTTTTGAAAATTGGTTATTTATCTATCAATGGGCATGAGTTTGAGATGTTGCTGTTGATAGACATGAGCTTGGGGTATTCTTTGCCAACCATAGATCAGGGGCGAAAAGATTCTCACGTAATATTTCTAGTGTCAAATAACTAAGGCAAAATGTAAGAATTTCAAAGTTTATGGGGTGGAATGTAATAATAGTAAATATAGAGAGTAATTTACTCTACATTTAATCATTTAACTCATGTGGAAATTTTTTATTTGATATTTTCAATTTATGATATACTAGTGTAGAAAATGTTTATGAACTCGATTAAAAATGGGATACGAACTCAATTGCGAGAGCAAATCCGTTGCGGCCGTATTCGTAGGTAATATAAGTATCAACTCGGTTCAAAAAACTGAGTTCATAGAGCCAATGGTGTTTGGTTCGCAGTTGGGGAAACAGAGTTTGGGAAATGGAAAATTTAAAGGTTGATATTGACCCTTTACGTTGTTTGAGACAATAAAAACTCCGTTTGACCATAGGATGAAATTTCTCCCTCAAGCCAACAGAGTTTTGTTGGTAAAACTCCGTTTGGGGTGTTGTACCAAACGTGCTACCAATATATGACCTCATTATAAGATGAATTAAATTCATACTTTATTTTTGAGTCAATCTTTGACCTCGGTTTATGAATGAACTGTGTTCATACACTATTTCTAGATTGACCCAGAAACAGAGTATGAAATTGGTTGTTGCTTAAAACGAGTTCATAGATTGATCCGAAACAGAGTATGAACTCGGTTCAAGCAACAACAGTGTTCATAGACGTCCTACGAACTCGGTTAATGAGAGAACCGAAGTCGTAGGTCGAATGCATTAATCCACTTTTATACACATCAGTTAACCGTGATGCATTAGTCCAACTTTTATCCATGAATTTGGACCCAAATACAATACTTACAATGTGACACTCTTCAACACAGAGTACACTTGGTCAATTAGAATTAAGAAAATCATTCAAAAGTTATGATTCTTAACTCATGCATTAGACGTAAGTCATACCATGTCATTCAAAAAAAATAGAGAACTCACGTGTTTCCTAGCTCTAGAAAGGGTAACAATAAAGTCGTAAGTAAGCCAGTCAAGAAGGATTTATTACAAAAGTGACTATTTAAAGAAATCGGGATTGCTATATAGCATAATTTCTATGTTTTCCACTAAGTGAACAACTTGTAGTTATAGGTACAACCTCCTTAATAAGCAACAAATAGACAAAGAAAATTCATAGGGACATCCTTGTCGAAGAAAATAACAAACATTTCATATTAATAATTCATATCATGTTTTAGATTAGTGGTTACTTCATTGAGTGCATAGAAATTATTCATCATCAAGTGCATTACAAGAAGGCATTATTTTTCTTTCATTTAGATGTAAAATTCAAGTATTTTTGTAATGGCAAACAAATAATTAAATTAAAACTATGATTAGTGAAACTCATATAAAAATCAAGAAAATACGGAGGGATATAATAATTGGAATCATAAACAATTAATACAATTGAAAGGTTCTTATTGTGGAAGATACATGTTTAAATATTGCATAGCTATATTATATTCATTTAGAATATTTAAAAATGTTTAGGCTCAAGGCATAATGCTTATAATTTACTTTAAAAAAAGATGGAGAAGAATATAATCCTCCTTGTTTTTTAGGTCCAAAATTTATTAGCTTTTAAAAATGTCAAGATCATGTTTACTTTAGAAAATCTCTACTTTTTTGTGTGCCATCTAAATCCCAATTTATTAGTTGTAAACATTTTTGCCTAACTAAGAACGAAATGGAAATCTATCATCAATATAGAAAAGGCCAAAATGACCAACAATGGCATAGGCATACGCAGAGGGAAGCGACCTTAATAACGTAACAATGACATAGGGATACGCGGTAAGCAGCATCAAACCATTAACATATTGTAACATCCCTGATGTTTAAAAATTTAGAAATGCATAAAAATGTAATTGAGCTTAAAATAATAATAAATAAGGAATGTGAAGTGGAAAATGAGATTTAAAATGAATTTTTAAAAGAAATGGCATCAGGACCCTGACGCATAGCGTGGCATTGACGTGTAGCGTCAGGTGCATATTAGTGACCTGATGCGTAGCGTCATGCTGATGCGTAGTGTCTGCGTCACGGATTGTTTTAAATCAGGGACATGCAAAACAGAAGCTCACTTCTTCCATTCTTCTTCTCTTTTCTCCTTTATGCGAATTTGGCCCAACACTTGGTGGAAGCTTTGATTTTTGGTGGTTTTTGGTGATTGGAAGCTAAGGTAAGCCATTGGGAACCTTCAATTACAAGTTCTTCTTCTCCTTTTCTCCTCCCTCTTCAAAACCGAATTGCATGCTATAGAAGGGGGCTTGGATTTTGATTTTGGATGGACTTGGAAGCTTGGATTACGAGTTTGGAAGGGTAAGGAAGACAATGTACTAACCAGGTTTATGTTTCGGTGACCTTAGGTGCCGGAACGAGTGTCAGAGGCTTGGTTGGTGAAGTGAATGCTGGAGTTGGGGGCTCGGAAGCGAATCAAATAATCGGAGGACGCAACAAACACCAAGAGCAAATTAGAAAAGCTTGGAATCGAGGTAAGGGGGCGTTCGGGTCGTAATTAATTAGGATTGGTATATGTGGTTGCTTCGGGGAGCTTAGAGATTAAGTAGGAATGGTTAAAAATAATGTAAACTAGTTAGTTAAGATTTATATAATTAATGGTGTATGTTATGTGTGTTTTGGTAATTATTAAATTAAGAATGAGGTGAAAGTTATGAAATATAAAGTGAAATAATTAATTGATTGACTGGAAGTGATGATTTAAATTATGAAAATTATATGTGTATGTAATAATTACAGTTATGAGATACATATGCTTATGTGGGCATGAATAAGACAACGGAAATATGAAATAACAATAAACTGAGATGCATTATGGCATTGTATTGGTGGGCTTGGCATGTTGGCCGCCCCGTGTGATGGTTATATGTCAGTTTTTTACATTTATATATGAGGTTGATGATATTATGCCATTATGTTATGATAGAGGTGTGATTATGTGGTATGGGATGACCGACGGTATGTATAGCCCCTCGTTTCTTGGCTCCCGTGGCTTTCGTGCCCGGTTGAGCTACCCAGCGGTCAAGTCGGACCCAATGGTTAAGGTGGAGAGCCAAGTTGGGCTCGGAGAATCAAGTCAGGTTCACGGGGTGTCAAATCAGACCCTCAGCTGAAGGCCGATCCTTTGGTATTCTGATACTATGCGTCAAATTATATACGAGTCAATTGTGATATTGAATTGAATTGAGAATGATATATGATGTTATGAATATGTTTACTATGATTGTTGATTGTGACTTACACTTTGAGAATCATGAAAACTGTATGAGATTAGCTAGCATGCAAGTATGTGCAGGTCATATGGAATTTGTGGAGGTAAATAGGAAATGGTGATAAATGGAATCATAAACGTATAGTAGAAAAAATGAATTAATATTAGTCATAGGAATTTAATTAATTATGTAATTTTGTCATTTAATTATCGTTCTAGATAAATTATGACATGTCAAACACTCACCCTTACCGTGGTTTATTTAATCTTAATGACTAGTGATAGGGAGGATGTCAATGCCCCGGAGGTGCGCCAAGCGGAGAACTGATGTCAAGATGTAATGGAAGTTGTGAAACGACTGAATTTATGTAATGTGTTGATATGTGTAATAATTTGTTGGTTATGCTTGATAAATTAGTAATGTATGCTTGTGTGATTGTTTGATTAATTTAGCATATTGGTATTATGTGATGATGATTGATGATAATGATGATTTGATTGGTGTGGTGTTATTGATAATTATGTCTGTGTGTGTTGAAATAAGAGAAATGGTGTGAACATTGGCACGGAGCCAATGTTGCGTGATTGATTACTATGGGCAGGTTCTATTGATGATTGTGAATCATGATGCGTTATGTGTGTGATGTGAGTGAAAATTGATTGATGAATTTGATGGTTTATTGCCTATAGTAGAAATACGCATTTTATGTGAAAATAAGAAACTAAATAGGTGATTTTATGATCCGGCGAGTTTTAGGACCCCCAGAAGGGACCAATAGGTTCCTTAAGTCATTTAGGAACTCCGTGCATATAGGCCTTGGGCCATTTAGTGTCCATTTAGGTGGTTTGGTGCAAGGGTTTTGCACTTAAGCGGGTTAAACTGCATTTTGCGCATAACTCACGCATATATTGGAATTTTGGCAAAAGGAATGCGCCAACATATCCAAAAATGGGGAAAACATGTGGTTCACGAAGTTTCGTGGCAATCAGACCTAAAACGGGCCAATGGGGTAGGTCGGAAGTTGGCTGATTGGCCTAAATGTGTGACAACATCAGGTACTGTCACTAATGGCTGATTGGCGAGCAGGGTCTAACGCATAGCGTTAGGCCCCTGTTTTCTAAAACTTGCACTTTTGAAATTTAATTGGGTTTTGGGTTTCAAAGGTGTCATATAAATGGTATTTTGGTATTTTGATGGAAAATGATTATTTCTATAAATATGGGATAATTTAATTAATTATTTGTAAAAAGTTTATTGTGAATTTCAATTAAACAAGTAAAAATAAATGTAAAAAGACGTAGGATGTCAAACATACATAATAAGCAACATACACAGTGAGCAACATAACTAGCAACATATACACAGTAAGCAATATACCCAGTAAGCAACATATGCAGTTGAAACATACGCAGTCAGCAAACACCAGCAACACCAGTACAGTAACATACGCAGTAAGAACCATACACAGTAAGCAACATAACAAGCAATATACGCAGTGAGCAACACCAGTACAGTAAAGGGAGGGCAAAGAAATAACCTTTTGAAAAACAAAGGAAGACAATGACGAGCAATGCACGAGGAAGAACAATGTAGAAGACAGTGAAGAGTAATGTAGGAGGAAGTGTAACGTAAGTTTGAGGGGGAAGGGGAAAGATCATTCGAAACAACGTTATACTTGCGAAAGGTTTTGAAGAGGTTTTAAGATAGAGCGGTTTCATTTACGAACTCGGTTAATGACTAAAATCGTGTTTGTAGGGGCCTATGAACTCAGTTCATCAAAGAACCGAGATCTTACCTTAGTTTAAATTTTTTTAAAAAAATAAAGACCTAAGAACTCAATTGCACGAGAACTGAGTTCTTACGTCTCCTAAGAAAATTTTAAAACTAAGAACTCGATTGTAGGGGAACCAAGATCTTACTTCTGTTAAAAAAATCAAAATAAAAAACCGATGCGTAAAAACTCCGTTTACCAAGAATTGAGTTCTTAGTTCTTTTAAAAACATTTAAATTAAAATACCCAGGATCTAAGAACTCAGTTGTTTTGGAACCGAGGTCTTAATTCTTTTTTTGAAAAAATTAAAATAAAAAAACCTAACACCTAATAACTCAATTACACTGCAACTGAGTTCTTAGATTTGTTAATTTTTTTTATTAATAACCACCTATGAACTCAGTTACGCGCGAACCATGGTCCTAGGTTTGGTTAAAAAAAATTAAAATCAAATTTGTACTCTAAGAACTCAGTTCTACTTGGAACCGAGATTATATATTGTTCTCATAATTTTAAAATTGTCATCGCGTCTTTTACAAACTCGTTTTTCTCTAAAACCGAGTTTATACCTTTGTGGTCGTAGCCCCTTTTTACACTAGTGATAAATTTAATATGATTAATGACATTGTTATCAAATTGGGTCAAAATAATTCATCTAATTAGTTAAACTATGATCTGATTAGGGAATGTGATGAGTTATCATGATGTGGTCCAACCTTGTCCACGGAGGGTTGTGGAAGAGGCTATTTGAACCTACATCATAAAAATAATTTTCAAAAGATTTTCAGAACTTATTTTAACTTGGTTTTCATAGATTGTGGTCCAATATATGTTTGATTACTGTCCAAGTTTATTCGTTAATACATTTAATTTAATTACGGTATGATTTCAATTCAATTATAATTTGTCTAAAAAAGTATTTCCACCCGATCAATAAATAATCCAATTTTAAAAACATTGACATAAACTAGCGTGGGTAATTATTTAGAATATAATTAAACAAACACAACACTACCTTAGCACATAGACTTTTGGCCTTGTTCCAGTCGAGTAGATGGTAAGGGAGAGTGTAGAGCTCTTTTCTAAGGGATAAGACAGTGAAGTTAATAGGACCCACAAATCTTGTACCGTATAAATACGACATCGGTAAATACACTTGTCGAGTGTGACACCACATCCTTCCTACAACAACAATTTTAGTACCACATTTTTATGTTAAAGTTCTTTTTCTTTAAACAACCTCCATTCTCTGTATAAGAAATAAATGATTAAATCATCAATATTAATTATATTAGAGAAATTATTTTAAAAATATTTTCATTCGTTAAAATAAAAAAAATGTAACTAGACAATATTTGGAATTGTTCATAATAAATAGGAGTATTATGAGTATGAACAAAAAGTAATCACTAAAAATATACAATCATTTCCTTTTTATTAACTATAAAGCATTTCAAAGTTAAAGAATAATTCGAGATTTAAAAGTCGAATGGACGATATCTCCTTCAACAAAATATTTTTTGTATGTATATGTTAAATTTCAAATCCCTAATAACATAATTAAATTTTTAATTATATATTAATTGTGTCATACTTTATTGGTATGTAAGTATCTTGAAAAGAAAAGAAAAACTAATATTAAACTAAAAATATAAAAATATAGTTTAAGAATTTATTTGAAATATGCTGGCAGTATAAAAGTTTTTGTACCAATGTCCAATTCTGAACTATTATTGATTTATTTAACTAATAATTACATAAAAGTCATATTTAAGATAATTATAAATGAGTTGATATTTTGTCAAATTATATACTAACAATATATTATAATTAAATTCATAAAAAAATAATTAAACTATATTGTCAGTATAAATTTTTATGCATACATTTTAAACTCAAATAAGTAAATGTCAATTTTTTAAGATTAAATCAGGAAATCACTATATGAAACTGTACTTTTTACAGTTTTTTAATTAATGGTAACTAATTCTTATATCATTATTATATTAGTTAAAAAATCAAAATTTACATCACTAATATAATAGTGATGCGTAAAGTAAAAACAATAAATGACAATCGCTCTAAGAGTATATATTCTTCCTGTTCATATGTGGCTGTTTTTTAATTTATAATTACTTAATCTTATAAACCTTAAGATATATATCAAAAGGAGGATATATTATCTCTGAAGTAAGTTATATATATATATATATATATATATATATATATATATATATATATAAAATTTACAATAAAATATCAATTATATATAATTTTTGTCAATTTAACATTTAATACAAAACTCTCATATTAAGTAAAGAAGTGTATACAATTTAATATTTTATTAATCAACTTCTAAAAATAATTTATACCATTGATAATGCAAGTAAATATTAGATATGAAGATGATATATCTATAAAAAAATTAATTTTTTAAATTTTACACGATCAATATAATATTATGAATACAGTAAAATTTATTTAATATATTTTTTATTGTAAGTTGGAAAATAAAGTAAATATTGAAAATCTATTACTAGGGTCAGCTAATACCCCTCATACATAAAAGTGAGTTTTTTTTAACAACATATTTCATTTATACAGTGTTAGATGCAATCTTACTCTATACTTAATCATGATTAAAGTTATTTGTCTTTTCTTAAAAAGTGATTTTTGGTTAAGATTATACGAGGGATAATATTGTTTTCTTGAGGGACCTTGTGGGAACCTCTAATCCCTTTATTTTAGCATATAATGATTTTTCATTATGATTTAGTGAGCTTTGGTCGGTTCCTTGTTTAACCCTTGTATAAATATAATTTATAAACGTAACTTAAGTGATGCATATTACAGATAAATAGTAATCTTAAATTCCTAGAGTAATTTTTCTAGGTTTTTATGTATTACGCTTTGTATGTGAACAAATATAACTCTATTATTTAAATTTATATCAAAAGTGAAGCTTATAAACATAAAGTCTTAGAACCGAGAGAAAAAAAGTTTGAATTGATGATAACCTGGGTGCAAAGGAACAAAGTAGGGAAGCAGCCATATCTCTGGAGGAATAGGCTTCATACCACTCCATTCGTATACGCCAAGCACCTATATAAATATATATTAAAATTATTATAAGCAAAAAAGTTATAGAAATAAAAAAAATTAAAGTTAATATTTTTATTAAGCTAATAATTATTATTATTAATTCAAAGGTAGAAACTGACGGAAAGCCAGAGCTTGCCCCATGAAGAAATAGAAATGGCTCCGCCTCGATCAAGAATCCATCTCCTGGCTTTCTGTATGGCGCCATCTCCACCGTCGATCTCTTCACCAAGCAATCTCAAAGTAACGTAGTTGAGAGCTGTGCAAAGCATTGTGCTAGGCCCTTCTATATGCAATCCCCACCCTCCATCTTTGTTCTGTTAACATAATTAATTAATTAATTATTGCATCTTAATTCTTTTTTAGCTAAGTTGATTTTGAAGTATATACTTGGTGGTTCAACAAATAGCGCCGCATCTCCCTCTGATGCTCGGCCGTCAATATTGCATTAAGGACCCCGGTCACCGACAATCCGATCACCTAAACATAATTAATTGCTTTCTCAATTGAATTAACGCGATATTATATTGTGAGATTAAAAAGTTAATTACCAAACCAGGTAGAAGAAACAAAGGGCCGCCATAGTCACCGGGCCAGAAACCATGGTGAGCCTGCAGAGTTGCGTAAGATCTCAAAGCTCTTTTTAGAGTGATTCCCACAAGTTCCTCGCTTATATCTTCCTCCCTCTCAATTTTCACCTTCCTTACGTTCATTCTTGACCCTTTTTCCCTCTGAAACTGCAGTACCATAACAATAAATAAATAAATAATAGTTAATATTAATTATTGACATAATTCGAACAAACAATCAAACCTCAATTTACTTAATCTAATGGCCAACCAAACGATCCTTGATGGGAGACATATTTAGCAACATAAAAAGCAAAGGAAAAAACAAAACGGCACGTCTGTATATAATGATCGAATTGGTGAAATATTTAAAATATATGGACCTGTAATCTCATTAAGAGATCAGAACTATGCTTGGACTTGAAGCGGTTCTTGTTAAATTCATTGCGAACTTGTTCAACACGAGCTCGCTCTTCTTTGGTTCCAAGATGCGGATCAAACTCCCAGAACTGTCTTCCAATATGGTCATTCACGCTTCTTATCCACTCCTCCTCTATGCTCTCTGAAACTTTCAACTTCCACATCTTCAACACTTACCTGTGTAGGACACACGCAAACCCACTTTTAAAAGTTTCAATAATATCCAAACTTTTCATTTCTAAATCGATGTTGAGTTTAAAATTTTCAAAAAACAACTGATTAAGGATCAAACTTTCTATTTTTCTCATCGTTTAGAATAGAGAAAGTTTGGATATTGGGATTCATTTAAGTAAAAAAACAAAACTGAATGTGCTGGACTTGGAAATTTGAGAATTTGTATTACTATCAGTATAGATATAAAGACAACCTATGAGATCATATGGTAAATTTGAACAAACATACGTGTTTACTCCTCCCTTTCCTCTTCTCCTTTCTCTCTCTCTAATTTTTGTGGGAGTGAGGGATGAAAATTCGCAAAAAATTGGAGGTATACTATAAACCAAAGAGACTGAGCTCAGTGTTTGAGATGTGAAATGGAAGTTGGACCTTTTATAAACACAAGTATAGAAATATGGGGCCTTTCAGGCACAAATTTAATTATTTATAATATATTTTAATCATATGTGTGATGATTATGTCTATAAAATTATGTGTTAATAATTGGTTATTTATATTACTTCTAACTATATAATGTATATTTTTTATTTTATAAATGAGTTTGGATACCTAATGTATTTTTGTTAGCGACTTTTTGCTATTATGAATATATATATATATATATATATATATATATATATATATATATATAATATGTATATATATATAATATGTATAATTAATACAGTGTTCATTTAAATTTAAAACATGTGATAGAGTTTTAACAATATTCTAACCCAAATAACTCATAACTTCTAACAGCTATATATCAATTCAATAAATTCTTATATAGGGTTAAAATATAATAGATTAAATGGGTTAGATTATCCTTTTTTTATATTAATCCAACAAAATATACTTTGAAACTAATAAATTATTGAGTGAAAAAAAAAGAACATAACCTATTGGATTGAAAATGTACTTTTATAACCTACCTTACAACCCAGACTCCTTATGTGCGATTGTGATGAAGTCTCTATAATGTGATATCCCGTGTCCGTACATTTGACTTTAAAAAAATGAGAGTGATAATGAAAGAACAAATTTCTTGCTCTATCAAAGGACAACAGACAAAACGGAATCCTTAATTATTGATATCCCTGACCAGACATTAGGTATATTTTAAAACAAATTTGTCGGACATGCTTTAAAGTTTAAACGTGAATATTCCTCACTACTTCTTACCATTTAACACACTAACGGTTGAAAGTACAAATTAATCTTTAAGCTTTCATTTGATGGATACATGAGGAAAACCTTAAAAACAAAAGTCCACTAATGAGAGTTAATAACTTGTGAATCTATTCTAAGGGAAAACTTTTCCAGTGATTTTTCTTCTCCTAAATTAAAATGAAAATTTGCTTAAGTATAATAAATGTAAGCTCTCATTAGCAATTCAGCAGGCGTTTATTATAATTCATATGATATAATTTCCATGTACATTATTGACAAATGGTCCCAATTGTGTTTTGAGTTCGTCTCCAATCTTCATGTTCAGATTTCCCAAGATTATGACAAACATAATATACATAGAGAGGGAGGATGTATCATATAGAGAGAGTAAAATGAGTGAATATAAGTCTACAACTATATAATGGATAATTAAAGATTAATTATGAAGTTTTTTTTAGAAAAGTCTAAGTGACCTTTTAAGTATTTATATGACTTTGAAAATCATCCATTGTATAGTTACACTGTCTATATTCACTCATCTCATTCATGTGTGTAAGAGATACATTTCTTTCAATAAAGTTTATAACTCACCACAAGATCTTAATTATAGTTTAATTTTATTAACCCGACCTGATCAGTAAATAAATAATTCTTATTAAATAGATTATATGTATAAATTTTCATATAATTTATTAATTATTTAATATTTTATCAATCAAATTAATTTTAACAAAATTTATATAATTTATAATATAATTAGGACCGTATCTACAAATTTGAGGATTTTTTGAAGAGGATAAGTATAACATAAGTAATAATAAGTTTTACATTTATTTCAAGGCTAAGATGGTTAGGGCTTAAAATCAGGGTTTCGGGTTCGATTGGGGTTTGGTAAAGGATCAGGATACTTATTACCTTACTTTGGAATTGATCTGTTATCCACATATATATTACCAATTACCAGTTATTGTTCTGTTCTGGGACCGGGGTCAAGACTTAACTATCTTGACCGAGGTCAAGGTTTAAAGACCCTGACCGTAGTTACCTTTCTAACTCTCAATTTTACATCGCCTCAGTGAAGTACGGTATTATGCACCCAGTAGAAATCCTAGGTTCTTCAAGTTAAGGGTGTAATTGATGTTCTTATCCGCTCCGACGTAAAAGGGGCACACCGGAGTGAATCTGCAAAAGATTTCTCGATGCTTAAGTCATTATGGTATTACGGAGGTAACTCAGATTAGTTCAGATGCCCCTTTAGTAACAAATGAGTTATATTTTTGACATTCTTCCTAACTTACTGTAGCTACAACGTTTGCAAGGACATGCAACTCATACCGATTCTAACTAATTGTCTGGTTGTCAGGATAGGACCGGGGTCATAGTCTTGGAACCATAGTTTGCCATGAGTTTTGGACCACGGATACGACATCTGAACCCCTTTTTAGATAAGTAATCCGATGATGTGACATCACTGTAATGCCACCCCGATTATCCTCAGGAAATTGGTTAGCACTCCAGATCAGTTACTAACTGGTACCTACAACTTCTTACCTGCTACCTACAACCCGCAACCTTCTACTTGCTATATGCTATGTGCTACCTACTACTTACAACGTGCTACCTGCAACCTGCTACTTCTAATATGCAACATGTAACCTGCTACCTGCTACCTCCAATCAACAACCTATTATCTCTTATCTGGTACCTACTATTCTGTTATTTGTTACTTGTTATCTGTTATAAGTTGATTTTCACTTGTTACCTATTAACATGTATAATTATTACATTCTATCTTTTAAGTACCTATGTAATATTAATATTTATTTTTTAAAAATATATTTAAATATTTAAACTTTTTGATCATAATCGTAGAAGTAATGTAATTTTCTTTTCTTGGCTGGACTTGTAGATGCTCAAGTTGTGTACTTGGTAATAAAATGTGAAAAAGTTATTTGGAAATATTAATGTTAACGATGACTTGTCGAATATGATAGAATTGTGCCATACAATCTAGTTGATCACACAAAAGTTTATTGTTTGCCTAGTGCTATTTCTTCGAAACTCTTGTGTATATTTAACATTGTTTAGTCTTTATCCGTGATTTGATTTGATTTAATTTTTTTAAAGAAACTTTACATCAATTTATATCTCTATGAAATTTTCATGTATTTATGTCCCAATCTTTTCGGGGACTCATTTTCGTCCAAGAGTATTTAATCTATTTTTTTAAAATATTTTTTAGGAAAGTTTTCGAGAAAACTTTTATAACGACGAGGCCTTTCTTAAATGCTAACAGATGGAATAGTGTATTTCCTCCTGTGTCCTTATCCTTACAACAGTTCAAAAAAGCGTATAAAATGAGAAAATACATGTATATATATACTAATAATTGAAGAGTAAATATTTGTTTCTTACTTTTCATACTTTAATTTTCATATCCCTTGTATAAAAAAATAAAAGTAAAAAGTCCATATCACATCGTTTTGGTTGAAGTGACAAACACACACGACAGCAGAAGGGGAGAGTAACGGTGATTTGACGTATAACAAAATAGCGATGGTAATTTAAAAAGAAACTGAAAAGGTGGATCGGGTAAAGAGAAAAAGAATACTAGGGCACACGAGAAAGCATAGGAAACGCAACACACGTCCAGATTAAGTTGTTTAAGCCCAAATATGAGATGCCCAGTAGTAGTAGTAGTTTAGTTTGGCTTTGGCATTGCAAGTGCCGTCACCAGTGGGAGAAGTTAGTAGCTATAAATTAAATCTTGAGAGTGTGAGTATTTGATTCATTGATTGGGAAATCACAAACAATTTAGTGGTTAGGTAAGCCAAATCCTCATTCGTTTTGATTTCACTTGATTTGATTCACGCTCTTATCTCTCATTTGCAATGCAATTGTTCAGGTATAACAATGTGGAAGCTTAAGATTGCGGAGGGAGGGAATCCATGGCTTCGGACACTGAACGATCACGTCGGAAGACAGTTCTGGGAGTTCGATCCCAACCTTGGATCGCCCCAAGATCTCCTCGAGATTGAGAATGCTCGCAAGAACTACCACAAGAATCGCTTCACTCGCAAACACAGCTCTGATCTACTTATGCGCATGCAGGTCTATCCATACTCTCTCTCTCTCTCACTCTACACACACAATTATATATTAGTAAATCAAATCAACCATTTCATTCTCAATTCATTCTTATGTTGTGTTATGTCACACGATTTACCATTACCCATTAATATTTGTTATGGAACAACAACCCAGTTTGCAAAGGAGAACCCAATACCTGAAGTGTTACCCAAAGTGGAAGTCAAAGATACAGAGGATGTAACTGAAGAGATCGTGACAAGAACCTTAAGAAGGGCCATAGGTTTCCATTCCACTATCCAGAGTCATGACGGACACTGGCCAGGAGATTATGGGGGTCCAATGTTTCTCATGCCTGGCTTGGTAACCTACATTTTACAAATAGTTATTCTGGGAAAAAACCTCAACAACTGGGGTGTTTTTATTTATATTTTTGTTTATTATCCTCACTGTGGTATACAATTAAACAGATAATTACTCTGTCTATCACTGGGGCGCTGAATACGGTCTTAACTGACGAGCATAGAAAGGAAATATGCCGTTACCTCTATAATCATCAAGTGAGAACTCTTCACACCTGCCCTTTAGTATAGTCTCTGCTGTAGTATCCTAATTTGTCAGATGTAACTGCAGAACAAGGATGGAGGCTGGGGTTTGCATATTGAAGGTCCAAGCACCATGTTTGGCACTGTCTTGAGCTATATTTCCATGAGATTGCTTGGTGAGGGGCCTAATGATGGACGGGGGATAATGGAGAAGGCACGTGACTGGATTCTTAGTCATGGTGGTGCTACTTATATAACATCCTGGGGGAAGATGTGGCTTTCAGTTAAGATCTTACCCTTATTTTGATTATGTTATGAGTAGATATGGTACTGTGGGATATTTATCTCTAATATTATGGTGGAATAGGTACTTGGGGTGCATGAATGGTCTGGAAACAATCCTCTACCCCCTGAGATATGGCTCCTTCCATACATGCTTCCAATTCATCCTGGTTCGTGCTCTTCATTTTGCTTGTACATGTTTTAGCTTGTTCAGAGAAGACATATTAAGGAAAATTACAAAAAAGAGAAAGTGATAAAATTTCCAGGGGAGGAAGTAGAATCAACTAGCCACCTAACTGGGTAACAATGTTAAATGAGCTGTTTCTTAAATTATAATTACTATTGTCCATATATTATAATTTCTTCTGTTTTATTTTTTCCAAAATATATATTTATTTTCAATGGAAGCTCCAATCCTTTACAGTTGAGTTGAGTATATTTTCCCTAATATATGTTGAGATTGGAATGAGTATTTTATTGACCACTGATGGTGGTAGAATCTTGCAAACTTAATGTCGGTGAAGAAATAAATTTATTTTGGGTTGAGTAAGGTCATGCGCTTAAATTTGTACAGATGTATATATTATTTTAAGTTTGTCCTGGAATTTTTGTTTTCTTATTCAGTTTGGCAGAGCACCTTGTGATCTGATGTATGATTTTATGTTGTGGGGGACATAATCATACATGTTATTAATAATATAAATATTCTGTTTCAAATGTAATATAAAACCTTTCATGTGCATTCACCTAAAAGCTTAAGCTTTTGGTAACTAGTTTGTGGCATGGTCTTGGAGCCTCTATGACTTAGTGGTCTAGACTTCAAGGCTTTCCATCTAATAAAAAGTTGAATTTTAGCACAAGGTAGGTCTACTTGTGCATTATCCACCCTCCCAAGTCCAAAGGACTCTTGCATGAGGAGGCAGGTTAGAGGCGTAATGTGATATAAAACTACTTATGTGCCTTTGCCTTGCTTTTAAGATTGTTGGTTCTTCGCATACTGTATCCAAGTTTTTGAAAGAAGGCATCTGTTCATGACTTCATATAGGTATATGATATTCTTAAGAAGGACTCGGCATTCTTGAATTTTTATAAACTGCTTTCATTGTTAAATCGGTTGTCTATAGTCATCTTAAAGACTTAAACATTGTGTGATGTCCCATTCATTCTTCACTTAAAATGGGAAACAAATAATATTTTCATGCCTTACAGGAAGGATGTGGTGTCACTGCCGGATGGTCTATTTGCCAATGTCCTACTTATATGGGAAGAGGTTTGTTGGTCCAATCACACCAACAGTATTATCTTTGAGAAAAGAGCTTTATACGGTACCATATCATGATATAGACTGGAACCAGGCACGCAATTTGTGTGCAAAGGTTAGTGAAGCTGCTAAAATGGTCCTATAATAATGTTATATGAGCATCGTTTACCTGGATTTATCACTTGTGAGGCCTACAATAAAATGTACTGGACCTACCCATACTAAAAATTGCATTGGAAATAGCATCCTAACGTTGTCCCTCTTTTAGGCTTTTTTTTCTGGTGAAACCATATTATTAGGTTTCTGGTTAAACTGGTGCATGAACTTACCCAAGCATTGGGTATACTATTATGCTGCAAGACCAAATATTGTCATCACAATGGCAATCATGATGTTACTATTACAGACTATTACTACATTCTACTTGGTTTGCCACTGTACAACAAACTCATTACTATGATTTATATTTTATCACAATGTCAAGCATATCCTTTAAACAAACTTTGCTTCCTCTGTAACCACTACCATAAGCTATCATATCTAGTGTCAATGATCAAAACTATCTCAGGATATGATATCTTTGATACACCTTACACAAGAACCATTTGGGCTTGAAAGTTGGGCAGTGTCCACACTGGCCCTAACCTATGCTAAAGTTGACTTTTATTTAGGAGAATGGGGTGGTACCAATTGAGCTCTTAACTACTTGGCTATAGGAGCTCTGATACCATGTCGTGGATTAACTCTCCCAAAAGTTTAAGCTATTTGGTGAAGGCACATCAATGATTTTGTATGTCTAACAAGTAAAGTTTGGCTTTTGATTTCTCTAATTTCCAACTAATGATTTAATTGTGCTGGAGATAAGAGTTACAAGAGGATTGCCTTTTGTTCTTGTGCAGGAAGACTTGTACTATCCTCACCCACTTGTGCAGGATATTCTTTGGGCATCTCTTCACAAGTTTGTTGAGCCTATTTTGATGAATTGGCCTGGCAAAAAGTTGAGAGAAAAGGCTATTAGGACTGCAATGGAGCATATACATTATGAAGATGAGAATACTCGTTATATTTGCATAGGTCCTGTAAATAAGGTAATTGTTGAGATGGTGTAAGGATGAAGATAAACGGCCTTCCCTTGATTGTTCACTGCTCTTTTACTTTTCACCCTTTGAGTAGGAGTGTGAGAATACTAACATTCTGTTGAATGGTTGGTAGTTTCCCTTTGCCTACCATTTATTTACTGTACCTGCTTAATTTATTTTCACTTTGTTAATTATATTTGATGTGGATGCCTGAGTTTCCCTTCCATGTTTCACTTGATGATTTTATATTCGCACTTAAACCAGGAAATGCTTAGGAATACTGACTACTTATCTATTACTATTATCAATGGTTATTATTAAGGTGTTAAATATGCTTTGCTGCTGGGTGGAAGATCCAAATTCTGAGGCTTTCAAGTTGCATCTTCCAAGGATTCATGACTATCTATGGGTTGCTGAAGATGGCATGAAAATGCAGGTCAACATATAAATCAACTTACTTTTACCTTGCCAGAATGATCAAGTGATGCTTTTCATTCAATTGGACATACATATATGATTAGGAATATTATGGACAAAACTATTGGTTGTTGTCTCTTTATGATGTAATATGTGAAATGAATATTAAAGCACAATTGGGTTTTCTTAATGTCATATGCTGGAGTCTATTTTAAAAAAATGAAAAATGTTAATAATGTCACAAAAATGGTAAATTTTACTGGAAAACAATATATTTATTATATAGGAAAATACAAAAGTGTAATAAATGTTTTTTTTCATGAATAAAACTTTACTACTTTTGGATGCTTAAAATCAGCCCTAATTCCTGAAAGGTTGAATGTAAGTTGCTAACAAAATAGAAAAATAAATGTTACAAATTTAACTTGGAACCAATTTTTGTTGCAACTTGCAGGGCTACAATGGAAGTCAACTATGGGATACGGCATTTGCTGCCCAAGCAATTATTTCAACTAATCTCATTGAGGAGTTCAATTCAACTCTAAGAAAAGCTCATACATATATTAAGAATTCACAGGTGATTTTTTGCATTTTCAATACAAGCTGCATTGGTTTGCTCTTGTTTGATCAGAATTTCTTCTTTTTTCTCCAAAGGTTTTAGAAGATTGTCCCGGTGATCTTAATAAATGGTATCGTCACATTTCAAAAGGTGCTTGGCCCTTTTCAACTGCAGATCATGGATGGCCAATTTCTGACTGCACAGCTGAAGGACTGAAGGTAATTGTTGACGAAAAAAATTAGACTTGTTCATTTGATTCTTTTCCCTTGATTCATATTTTATTTTCAGGCTGCTCTATTATTATCCAAAATAGCACCAGAGATTGTTGGCGAGCCATTGGATACACAGCGATTTTATGATGCTGTAAATGTCATTCTCTCACTACAGGTAGCTAGACTTATGATTCCATGCCAGATTAACTGAACAGTTCTAGCAAATAAATCATGATGATCATTTTATGCTATTATTTGTAATTATTGGTTCCTTCCCTACTGATGCTAATTATTTACTGATTTGGAAGATCCTTCACCATGTAGTATTTTACTGCAAGTTGTATGTGACGTCAACTTAGCTATTTATCTTGAAAATAAAATGTGTCCACCTTGCCTGTATGATGAAAGACTAATGTATTTTTTTCCTAACTAAACTATAGCTAAAGCTTCATTAGAAACATGACTTGAAACACCGAAAGCCTTGATATGATAATTTTAATTCGTCATGATTCCAGTGCTTAGGAAAACTAATTGTGATGTTATAGATGGTAATCTTTTAAGGGAATGCCTAATTTTCAGAAATATTAACTTTTCTAGTGAAAAATATTGATACATGTATTCACTTTCTGTTCATTTCTGCAGCCTAAACATATTGCAGCCTAAACCCTAAACAAACCTTTAATTAAGAAAGTAAACTAAGTTTCCAATTTTTTGATGAGAGCTTTGGTTATTGTATGACTTAGCTACTAACCATTTTGACTGGTAGTTTGACTTTGGATGGAATTTTGTGTGTATATGTGCCTCTATAAGTAGTAATATCTATTTGTGTATTGAGTCATCCTTTTAGGTTAGTGATTTGGCCAACTTTGGCATTACTTGAGTTGGCATATATAAAATAACTTAGTAAAAGATGAAAAAAAATACAGAAAAAAGACGAGGAATCAACCTTAAGCTTTAAAATAAACAGAGAGAGAGAGAGGTAAAAGAAACTACATAAGCTCTAAAGAGTGTGATATTCAAACTAATTGTCTGACAATTTGTGAAAATGCATCAAAACCAATTAGTAAAAAGGTCTTTCGGAGCAAACATCATGAATGCTGAAATATAAAAGGTGGAGAAATGAGCGAGAGAAGAGTTCAGAACCAAGAAAATAGAAATAGATTCTACCTTGTTATAAATAAATTGTTGTAAGTCCCATGTTATTGAGCCCATATTTGTTCATGCTTCAGATGTTCATTCCTAAGCGTGGAGGGGTATGTTGAAAGTCTCATGTTGACTAGAGATATGACCAATTAATACTTTTTATAAGGCTTGAAATAACCCTTAACTTACGAGCTAGCTTTTAGGATTGAGTTAGGCTCCATATCTAAACTCAATATGGTATCAGAGCTTGACCTGTCTAAATGATGGACCACCAACAAATGTCTAGTCTTGCAAACTGAACGTACCATATGTCTAATTTTGGGTGTGAGGGAGGGAGTGTTTTAAGATAAGTCTCACATCGACTAGGAACATGACTAGAATAGTCATAAGGCTTAAGACAACTTTTAACTCAACCTAGCTTTTAGGATTGAGTTAGGTTCAATAAACAATCCCAAAAACTGAAGCGGGTAGGAATAGATATATAAATAATTTTATATTATCTATAACATGCCCTTTCACAGAAGAGCCCTTTGAGCTTTAGGTATGATAGTTGATAATGTAAAGGTCCAACTTGCTTGTACTGAACTTCAACTTTGTGTTAGAAAAATGGGGGTGATAAGTATCAAATTCTAGACTACTTGGTCAGAAAGGCTTTGGGTACCACTTCTTAAAGCAGTAATACCAAAAGCATAAGCTGTTAGGCACAGGCACATGAATTGTTTTATGTATATCTATTGTACTTCATCCATCCATCTCTCTTGGCCTTTTCCCTTCTTTAGTCTTCCTCGTTTATTCTAATGCCACTGATTCTTTTCTTTCCCCATTCTGTTACTCCCACATTGGTGCTGTCACAGGATGCTCCGTGTGCAAATTGGAACTCATTCTTCTGGTAGCTATTTGCAATTTGTTGCTAATCTCCTCTTGTATCTTTGTCCTTTAGGTGTATAACAATGTGCAACTTATTCTCTTTGCAAATTTGACCTAGAAACTAAAGTAGAATCCATATGTAGAAGCATGTAAGAAGGTTAACAAAACAAGTCTGTCCAATTGTGAAGGACATAATTATTGCTAAAATGTGTGGAATTTTAACCAGCCAAATGAGTAGAGAAAAGTTCCCAATGAGGTGTACATATTCAGGACTCTCTAAACATTAAAACAACTTATGCCAAAACTGTCATGCTACCACACAAAAATTGTAAGCTTTTTTTAAGTTAAAATATCATTTTTGGCAATCCTATAAAGCACTGCTGCCCATACAAAAGATTTAGCCTTAAAGAAAGCTTCAACTTTCCAAAAAGAATCTGTGAAAGTTGAACTGCGTGAGATGCTAATTTTTTATATTTTATTTGTTCGAAATCACACTAATGCATTTGTTAAAAACTTATTTTTGTTTTCCAAATCTTTGGTGTAATAAATATATGATTTACTATTGATTGCTATTGATTATTTGGGGCTCTAAAATAGATTAACTCTTTTTTAGCTTCACAGTTTCATCTTTTTTTCTTTTTATATTTAGAATTTACTAATTACTATACTTATTTCTGGTTTTCTAAAAAGATAAGTATATTATGAATTCATATGAGCAAAAGTCATTGATTTTAATTGCAATTTGAGATGGTCACTAATTTGATTCTTACATAGTGACATTACTAATACTAAATATTTACCTGTGCTAATACATGTGTGCATGTATGCAACACATGTAATCCATGATGCTCTTTTATATCTGTAAAGTCTATTCAATCTGCCTGGAGAAGCAATATTTAATCCAAAAACATTTATTTATTGATTTTATTCCATCATTGCAGAATGAAGATGGTGGCTTTGCAACATATGAGCTTAAACGATCTTATGATTGGTTGGAGGTAGCCTTCTCTCATTATTTGGCCTATTGTAAATATGTAACTAGTTTTTAGTATATCTTATTTGGTATGTGAAACATGTGATGGGATAACATATGCTTTTCTTCCCATCTGAAGACAGAATCCAAACTATTAATTTAAGCTTTTAATTTGGAGGCATTGCCCTGTGAGCTCCCTTTATATGTTGTGAATTGTGAAATGTCATAAATAAAGTTCAACCATAATAATATATTTTCCTTTAATTCCTCTAAAAGTTTGGCTGTATTCTCTTTGCATTAGAATCAATTTATCATTAAAAAAATTGGAAATAAACAGTTAGTGTTAGACTACTTCAAAATCGTGTAACTCAGAACTGTAGCTAGTATTTTAGATCCATGGTAGGTTGTCAAGCACAAGTTTTTGGAGTGATGCTATACAAGCAACTACATGTTGAATCATCATTTAAGAACAAACTTTTCAGGTTTCATTGACCAGACCAGCCTTAATGTTTCAGAATTAGGGCTCAATAGTTGATCTTGAGAATTTGGAAGCTGTTTTTGAATTAAAATTTTAGATACAGATACACAATGTTGATAATGCCTTCTCTGTTCTCAGATGATCAATCCTGCTGAAACATTTGGTGACATCGTTATTGATTATCCGTAAGCTATCAAATGCTTGTCAGATATCGGTTTTGTATCATCTTTTCCAATCTATCTGCCCCACTCATTTCAAATTTTTGATTTTTTGGACGTTTCATTATTGTGTGGCCTATAGTTATGTGGAGTGTACATCAGCAGCAATTCAAGCTTTGACATTATTTAAGAAATTATATCCTGGGCATCGTCAAGAAGCAGTACAACGCTGTATTGAGAAAGCTGCTGCCTTTATTGAAAAAATACAAGCTTCAGATGGTTCATGGTTTGCTCCTGCCTTCTGGGATATATTGTTTCATAAACTTTTCTGTTGATATTATATTAATGTTCAAAGTTTTTGTCTTTCTGGCATTTATGCATCTCAAGTTTGCTCTACTCATTTTTCCGTTAGCTTCTGTTTCTGCATTGGACTGAGCTTTCTTTTGTTTAGTTGACCTCTAAACACTCAAACTAAACATTAAACAGGTATGGTTCTTGGGGAGTTTGCTTCACTTATGGTACTTGGTTTGGGGTAAAAGGGCTGATTGCAGCTGGTAGGAGTTTCAGTAATAGCTCAAGCATCCATAAAGCTTGTGATTTTCTGCTGTCTAAGCAACTCCCTTCTGGTGGCTGGGGAGAGAGCTATCTATCGTGTCAAAACAAGGTCAAATTTTCTGATTCTGATGTTAATATCATTTTTTATACTCCGCAGAATCCAACAAGCACCATCTTGCCTCATTCTCTCTGATCTGTGTTAGAGGATACAGACTTTCACAATTTGCTCTGCATACTAAAAAGGAAACGCAGTACCATCTCAAATTTCCTGGATAAGACATGAATTTCATAAATTGTGTTGAGACATATGGAATCTAGTAATGTTAGAGACTTGTAAAAAAAGTATTAAGGGAAAGCATGATTCAACAGGAAAACAATTCTTACAGGTGGTTCCAGGAATAGTGCTTTTGCATCAAATTTTTAAATCAACACTAAGCGAGAATATCGAATTACTTTAAGTAATCTAATTGATGAGATCTCGAGTTATCTTTCTAGCAATCTCTCTTTGTTCAGGTGTATTCAGATCTGGAAAGCAACACGTCTCATGTAGTAAACACTGGGTGGGCTATGCTGGCTCTCATTGAAGCTGGACAGGTATAAAGCAACATTTACCACATCTGTAATGCCGCTATTATATCGATTAGTTTGTTATTGCACAAAACTCATTTTTCATTTATGTAGGATAGTTAGTCATGTTCTCACTTGATAAATTGGTGTCCGGATCGCACTTGTTCCCATGTTCTAATTCCTTTTTTAAATAATGAAACAGGCTCAGAGAGATCCTACTCCATTGCACCGGGGAGCTGTATGCTTGATAAATTCTCAAATGGAGAACGGTGACTTTCCACAACAGGTACTGAAGTCACTAGCCATATAAATTTGTTTGATTTCCCCTTTACTTTTGTATAGTCTACATCATAGAGTGTATTTAAATCATGTTACTCTACTTTACCATCAATGCAGGAAATAATGGGAGTCTTCAACAAGAATTGTATGATCACATATGCTGCGTACAGAAATATATTCCCTATATGGGCGTTGGGAGAATACCTGTGCCATGTATTGCAGGCCCGTTAATTTCACTTCAGTTAGGGTGTCGTATGAATTATTTTTTACCATTTCATGTTTTTTCCGCGGTTCTCTTAAAAAGTTAATGATTAGTCAGTGTGGTAGTCAGCTGAACACAAAGCTAACAGGTGGAGAATGAATGCCTATTAAGTTTTTCTGTTACTTGTATAAGCACCTCGCTTGGGTCGGAGGAATTAAATACTGTCAATTTCGCCTCAAAGATAGTGTGATCAGCAACTTAACTTAGTCATTGTGATCACCAACCAAATTGAATCTCCAATAATAATTAATTTGATCATACTCAAATTAATTATTCGAGGATGGTTACCTTATTTTTGGGACCAAATTGATTGTTTGCGTAATTAAATATATATTCTTTTTAACATTCATAATGAGAAAAATTATGCAAATTAAAAAATGTAATTAATATTTTTATTTGTATAAAGTATGTTTATTTTTCTTATTTATTACTTTTTTATTAATATAATGATATTATTAGAAACTAATTAATACTTTCTTAAAGTTGTTGACATATAATATAAAGATATTTCTTTTTTCTTTTTCAAGTGAATAGTTACAAAGAAACAAGGGAAATATATAGTGAGATAACTGTTGGTTTTATTAGGATAATCTGATCACAAGAAGCACAAAGAAACCACAAAAGTAAAGACAAAATCAAAGAAAGAAAACGAGAATGAGAAATGAAGTACTTTAAAACATCAACGCAAAACTAGCAATTTAACGTAAAAGGTAAAGAGAGTAGAAGAACATAAACAAGCTACATGCTTTAGCCACAATGAGCCTACATCCATGGAAAGAGCGGTAGACTGATTATGATGATAGCAAATGATTACAACACTTAGATCTTTCTTACTTTTCTTCACTTGTACTAGCTTGCATCAAACACCCTTTACACAAGCACTTAAGGACTCTATTTATAGGAAATAATGTCTAACAACCTTTATTGTAGTTACATAGAAATAGAATCAAGCTCAGACTTTAGCATGCAACAGACTTAGAGAGTCTGAGAGGCAACAACAAACTTAGAAAGTCTAAAAGGCTTTAGAGTCACATATATTCACAATAACTAATTAGGTCATACATCTCTTTGGCACAACAATCCCAACTGTTTAGCAATGAATTGGAATTCAATTTGTTTACCATTTAGGTAGGTAAACTTAGGAAATCATTAAATTCGGGATAAAATCACCTTAAATTCAGGTCTTAACTTATAACATTACTAGATAACTTTTTGTCACATCATATATGAGAGATATAACTTGCTCAAAAAATTAGTTGACAAACAAATATGAGATATAATTTACCTAAGAATTACTTATATGAGAAATGATTTACCCAAGAATTACTTATATTGGAAAAACATTCTTGAATAAGTAGATAAAAATTATACATGATACCAAATACTACATGAATGTTTGAACATGCAACGTGTTATAATTTTTAACAAATGTTGTGTGTTAACTAAGTTTAAGGATTGGAATGGTTCTTTAAAAAAAATAGAGATGGTATAAATGTTGTTATTAATGGCCATAGGCGTCTATTGTATAATTTTTAACTTTCAAAACAAATAAAAAATGATGGTGCAGAGTGTGACTTAGAAGGGGAGGTTGAATAAGTCATAAACTCTTTTTGCGAAAATTCGAACCAAATAAAGAACTTGTAATTAAATGAAGCAAGTGAGTAAAGAAAGAAGATTAACACAGAGAGCTTGTACTGGTTCATTTCCAACTCAGAAGCTACGTTCAGTCCCTTCTAACTTGAAGGATTTCTACTATTGTAAAATCTCCTTTACAATAACAACACCAGACCAGTGCCACAAGTATTCTTGACTTCAACCACTTCTAGCTTAAACTCAAGTATCCTTTCAACAAGCCACCTCTAGCTCAAACTCAAGTATTCTTTCTAAAGTCTCTTTAGACCAACAGTGTTTCCCACACTAACACATTCTAACAACCCACCAGACTTTATAGATTGTTTGAGAAAGAAAGAGTAATTCACAAAACTTATTGTATGATAGATATACAAAAGAAATTGTACACTAGGTTATGACACGAGACCAAGGTTTGCTAGAGGCAGAACAAACAAAGAAGGTCTCTATCTACAAGAGAAGAATGAATACACGGAGAGAATTTGACTCAGGAGAATTTTTGATGAAAGCTCGTGAGTGTTCTATGTTGAAATTCAATCTCCATTGGTATAATAAGTGCTGGAAAAATGATCGTTGCTGTTTCTTGGAAAGAGATGTAGTCATTGGAAATCCAGTGAAGGTTTTTGCCTTAAACTTTTAGGTACCAGACATTTGGTGATCAAGTAAATGCAAGGGTCTGGTAGCAAGCCTCTTCAGCTTTTTCATGGAAATGGTTTCTTATGCATTTCCAATGCATAAAGTCATTCTTGTTTCATATCTTGATCGAGTGAAAGACCAAAAGTCAGTGTTGAAAAACTCTCTGATATATGCTGACATTTCTTCCGAATAAAAAGCTTTTTCTGAAAAACTTTGGCTGTTGAGCTTGATTTTGTTCCTTGTGCTCTTTGATGATAAGCACACATATATGATAAGTGCATAAGTCCCAATGTATCACCAAAATAGAATTAAGAACGTTAAAAAGAGATTACATTCTTCTTCTGTTTGAGCGTGACATTCAAAATTTGATTGAGTGCTTCTACCCGACTTTTGGTCATCCTATCATACTTTTGAATGTTGGGACTCCCTATTTGTTTTGTAGCCTAAGACTTGTATCCTGAAACACTTAGATATACAGATTAGTCACAAGATATACGAACTTCATTTACCAACGAAAGTTCTTGATGTATGATATTGACAAATCTGAGGGCGCAAGCACTGGGGTGTATAACTTAATAAAATCATTTTCAACCAGACTTTTCTTCAACAAAAATAAAATGTCACCTTTAACATCTTTAGATATAGTTAAATTTCTAAATACAGAACTATTTGGTACCATTTAAAGATATTCGGCTTGTGTTTGAAGAGGAGCAGATTATTGTTTCGTCCATGGAAGGTAATAGGGTTCATGGTGTGGAACCAAAGATTGAGTACGAGATTTGTCCGTATGTAATTTTTGTTTTCTTGTCTTTTATTTCCCATTAAACAAAGAAAAAAAGATATAAATACGTAAATGTACATATAGATTTGATTATAGAAGAATATTTTTAAGTTGTTATTTTTAATTAATCATTATGTGAATATTAGGATTAATTTAAGATTTTTTTTTGCCAAAATTGTGAAAATTAGAAATGTTCAGAAAATAAGTTGAATTTATATAATTAATATATCTTACGCAATTATTTAAACTATAATTTATTTGTTTTAGTAAGAATTGAACACATACAATTCATATACCCGGTTCAACCAACTAACAACCAGCAAACATTTTTTAAAAAGAATTATGATTATGAATTGTTCAAATATTAAACCAAGCATACTATTTCAACTTTAAGTAAGAATAGATATAGATATATTATTGGATATAAAAGAGAGTAGGGAAGTGAAGCCCAAATGGGAAAGGGCCGATCCGAAAATGAAATTCGAAATGGGGATAGAAGGCGCGAAATTTGAAGTGATAATAAAATATAAAAAAAGAAATAATTGGAACGCGAGTCACGAAGGAAGAATGAAATTTGATTGTTGAGTTGAGTGAGGAGTGAAGAAGATGAAGAAAGGGCAAGGACATTTCGAGCTAAAGCAGAGAATAATAAGCGCGCTGAACAAGGTGGGAGATCGAGACACGCAGCAGATTGGGACGGATGAGCTTGAGAGGATTGCGCAGTCTTTGAGCGGTGAAGGGATGATAGGAACCTTCGTGTCATGCATCTTGGACACTGACTCGGAGCCCAAGACTTCCATAAGAAAGGAGTGTATAAGGCTCATCGGCACTCTCGCCACCTTTTACCACACTCTCATCCTTCCCTATTGTTGTGGAACTGAAATAATATTCCACCCATCTCCAATTGTAGTGCGTAAATAATTGTACTAAAAATTGCACTTACTAATTCCCAGGAAAGACTGGAGGGGTCACAAACGGTCCCACTTAATACCCAATCTCCTTAGACAGAATTTTCTATGCAATTAATAGCACAATAACTCACAACAGCTACTAAAAATAAAGCTATTAAATAACCAATAAAGAACACCAGAATTTAACGAGGTTCGGCTAATTTTACCTACGTCCTCGGACACCACTCAATTAATATTTCACTCTAGAAATATTACAAAAGAGAGAGAAAGAATACACAAAAGCCCTTATAATTAATTAGGCTCTTGGTGGGATGGTTTGAAACTAAAGGAGGGGGTTTCCTTATATAAGCTAGGAAGGCCCCCCCCTCCCTTCTAAAATTTTCAATGTGGGACTTCCCACACATAACAAATCTCCACCTTGGGAAGTTTCCACATTTTGCACCTTCAAGATCTTCTCTCAAACAATAGTGGTGTCTTCAATTTTGATCTTTAACTTCTAACAATATTGATCAAGTCCAAGCAGTGTTGGAACTTGACCGCTGTCACCACCTTTGTCAACATATCTGCAGGATTCTCTGCTGTCGGAATCTTCTGAAGTAGTACTCCACCTTCTTCCAGAATCTCCCGTACAAAGTGATGACGAACATCAATGTGCTTCGTTCTTGCATGATAAACTTGGTTCTTTGCTAAATGAATGGCACTCTGACTATCACAATGTATCTCCATCTGCTTTTGCCCAATTCCAAGTTCATCAAGTAGACCTTGAAGCCAAATTGCTTCCTTAACAGCCTCTGTAACTGCCATATACTCTGCCTCTGTGGTAGACAAAGCCACTGTTGACTGTAAGGTAGACTTCCAACTTACTGGTGCTTTAGCAAGGGTAAAGACATAACCAGTAGTTGATCGACGCTTATCCAAATCACTTGCATAGTCAGAATCACAGTATCCAACTACACATTTGCCATCTTGCTGGGTCTTCTCAAACACTAATCCAACGTCTATAGTGTTCAGAATATACCGCAGAATCTATTTTACAGCTTGCCAATGCTCCTTGCCAGGATCATGCATATATCTGCTGACAACTCCAACTGCTTGTGAAATGTCTGGTCTTGTGCACACCATAGCATACATTAAACTGCCCACAGCATTAGCATAAGGTACTCTTTCCATGTATTCCCGTTCTGCATCAGTCTTTGGAGACAATGATAAACTGAGCTTGAAATGAGGAGCAAGTGGGGTACTAACTGGTTTTGATTTCTCATTAACCCCAAAGCGCTTCAATACCTTTTTCAGATATTCTTTTTGTGTCAAACAAAGTCTCCCCAATTTCCTATCTCTGCTTATCTCCATGCCAAGAATCTTCTTAGCTTCTCCTAGATCCTTCATTTCAAATTCCTTCTTCATTTGAGCTTTTAAGTGCTCAATCTCCTTATGACTTTTGGATGCTATCAACATATCATCAACATACAGAAGGAGATAAATGTAGGATCCATCTTGTAACTTGCGCAAATATACACATTGATCATACTGACTTCGTGTGTATTTCTGCTCCATCATAAACTTGTCAAATCGTCTGTACCACTGCCTTGGAGATTGCTTCAAACCATACAACGATTTTTCAAGTCTGCAAACCATTTTCTCTTTTCCAGCAACTTTAAACCCCTCAGGTTGGGTCATATAGATTTCCTCCTCCAAGTCTCCATGTAAAAATGCAGTTTTTACATCTAATTGAGCAAGTTCCAGATCCATTTGTGCTACCAAAGCAAGCAATATTCGGACAGAAGAGTGCTTTACAACTGGGGAAAATACTTCATTATAATCAACTCCTTCTGTTTGAGCATAGCCTTTAGCCACCAATCTTGCTTTGTAGCGAACATCACTTTGCCCAGGAAATCCATCTTTCTTTGCATACACCCATTTGCATCCAATTGCCTTCTTTCCCTTCGGAAGATTGACTAGTCTCCATGTTTGATTCTTATGAAGGGATTGCATTTCATCATTCATTGCAATTTTCCACTTATCTTCTTCTGAACTTTGGACTGCTTCATGATAAGTGCCAGGAATATCTTCAATTGCAATTGGAGATGCATAAGCCACTGTATTTGTATAACGCAGAGGAACTTTACTACTCCTTTTTCCTTTACGTTTTGCAATTGGCTCTGTCAATGATGAGAGTTGTTGGGGAGGTTCTTGAGTTGTAACCTCTTCTTCACTAGACTCCTCTACTACCATAGGAGTATTTTCATCTGTCTCTGTATTTATAGCTGGGATAACAATTTCTCTATCAAACTCCACCTGCTTTGGAGTTTCCTCTATCGGCTTCACATTCTTCAACATAGTAGACTCATCAAAAGTAACATCCCTGCTATGAATTATCTTCTTTGTTTCTAAGCACCAGAGACGATATCCTTTCACTCCAGATGTGATCCCCATAAATAGAGCCCTTTTAGCTCTTGGATCTAGCTTGGATTCCTTAACATGGTAGAAAACAGTAGATCCAAACACATGCAAGGAATCGTAGTCTGTAGCAGGTTTCCCACACCACTTTTCAAATGGCGTCAGGCCATTAATTCCAGTTGATGGCAAACGATTCACTAAATGACGTGCATACGTCAAAGCTTCAGCCCAAAATTGTTTGCCCAAACCAGCATTGGACAACATGCATCGAACTTTCTCCAACAGTGTCCGATTCATACGTTCTGCCACTCCATTCTGCTGCGGTGTTTCCTTGACTGTGAAGTGTCGAACAATACCTTCATCATCACAGACCTTCTGGAAAGGATCATTCTTGTATTCTCTGCCATTATCTGTGCGAAGTCGTTTGATCTTCCTGCCTGTTTGAGTTTCAATCATCTTTTTCCAAGTAAGGAAAATTTTCAACACTTCATCTTTAGTCTTCATAGTATACACCCACACCTTCCGAGAGAAATCATCCACAAAAGTAACAAAGTAATGTTTTCCTCCCAAAGAAGCCGTTTTGGAAGGCCCCCATACATCAGAGTGAACATAATCCAAAATCCCTTGTGTATTATGGATTGCAGTCCCAAATCTCACTCTTGTCTGTTTCCCCTTGACACAGTGCTCACAAAAGTCTAATTTGCAAGCACGTACTCCTTTCAACAATCCTTGCTTTGCAAGTAAGCTCAAGGATTTTTCTCCAGCATGCCCCAAACGTCTATGCCATAATCTGGTAGCTTCCATCTCACTGTCCTCACTAGAAGCTGTTGCAGCAATCCCAGTAATTGTACTACCATGATAGTAATACAAATTATTGTTCTTTCGAATTCTTTTCATCACCACCAATGCACCAGAGATGACTTTCATTACTCCTTCTCTTGCAATAACTGTGAAACCCTTTGATTCAAGAGTTCCCACAGAAATGAGATTTTTTGTCAAGCTCGGTACATAACGAACATCAGTTAAAGTTCTAACTGATCCATCATGGTTCTTCAAGCGTATTGAACCAATCCCAGTGGTGGCGCATGGTTCATTATTTGCCGTATAAACATCTCCGCCTTCTAGTTCTTTAAAATCAACAAACCAATCCCGATTGGGACACATATGATGGCTACAAGCAGAATCTAATAGCCATGCACTAGAAGGATTATCAGACGGCGCAATAACTAGTGAGAAGTCTGAATCTTCATTACATTCTGCAACATTTGAATTTGAGATAGCTTTCCCCTTTTCTGACTTACTTTTGTTTTTTAACTTCGGGCAATCTTTCTTCCAATGTCCCTTCTCTCGGCAAAATGCACATTCATCTTTTGCTATCTTGGACCGTGACTTAGATCTCCCCTTCTTCCCTCTGGTTTGGGATTGTGTTCTTCCCCTAACAACCAGAGCTTCTGTTGTTTCATGTATACTGCTTCTCCTGTCCTTCCTTCTTAGTTCATAACTATATAAAGCAGCACAAACTTCACTTAGGGAGACAGCAACTTTCCCATGGAGTAGAGTAGTTTCAAGAAACTCAAACTCCTCAGGAAGAGATCCCAACAGCATCAGGGCCAAATCTTCATCTTTGAATGTCTCATCCATATTCACCAAATCAGACACAAGCTGATTAAAACAGGTGATATGATCATTTAAAGTGGTACCGACAGTATATGTGAATCGGAATAATTTTTTCTTCATATACAGCTTATTCTGACTACTTTTCTTCAAGAATTTCTCCTCAAGTTCCTTCCACAATTTATTTGCTGAAGTCTCCTTGCAAAACGCATACTTCTGCTCTCTTGAAAGGCACGACCGGATCGTACCACATGCTAATCGATTGGCCGTCTTCCATTCTTTCTCATCAACTTCTTCTGGTTTCTTCTCTTCAATAACAATATCTAGCCCTTGTTGAAAAAGGGCATCCAACACCTCACATTGCCACATGCCAAAATGGCCAGTACCGTCAAAAATTTCAACGGACAATTTTGTGTTCCCCACTCTCGTCAAGATAGATGAGGAAGGCTCTACTTTTGATGTGGATGATCCCTCTCCATTGGTTTTCTTTTGCTCACTCATTTTGGTAATTAATAGCTATCAATATGCGGAACGCCTGGAGCCTAATGGAATCTTTTCTGATGTGACAGATCAGTCTATACTGCAATCACAGAGCATACTTCGAAACCAATTGGCTCTGATACCAATTGTTGTGGAACTGAAATAATATTCCACCCATCTCCAATTGTAGTGCGTAAATAATTGTACTAAAAATTGCACTTACTAATTCCCAGGAAAGACTGGAGGGGTCACAAACGGTCCCACTTAATACCCAATCTCCTTAGACAGAATTTTCTATGCAATTAATAGCACAATAACTCACAACAGCTACTAAAAATAAAGCTATTAAATAACCAATAAAGAACACCAGAATTTAACGAGGTTCGGCTAATTTTACCTACGTCCTCGGACACCACTCAATTAATATTTCACTCTAGAAATATTACAAAAGAGAGAGAAAGAATACACAAAAGCCCTTATAATTAATTAGGCTCTTGGTGGGATGGTTTAAAACTAAAGGAGGGGGTTTCCTTATATAAGCTAGGAAGGCCCCCCCCTCCCTTCTAAAATTTTCAATGTGGGACTTCCCACACATAACACCTATATTCCCAGGATGGTTTCCACAATCGTCAAGCGCCTCAGGGATCCCGACTCTGTCCTCAGGGATGTCTGCGTCCACACACTCGCTCTTCTCTCCTCCAAATTATTGCCCGATCACAATCACATCGATAGCGACAAGCTCTTCGTTTCCCTCTCCAGGCCCATCCTTGAAGCCCTCGGCGAACAGAATAGGCACCTTCAGTGTGGTTCCGCTTTGTGCCTCGCCACCATCATCGACAACACTCTCCACCCTCCCCTCTCCCTTCTGCACAAGATGCTAACCCGGACCCTCAAGCTCCTCAACAATCCCCATTTTATGGCCAAACCTGCTCTCCTTGATCTGGCCAGGAGCATCATCCAGGCCGGAGGCGCTCCCACTCATAACATTCTCTCCTCTGCCATTTCCGCCATCCAAGACGCTCTCAAACACACTGACTGGACCACACGCAAAGCGGCTTCTCTCGCCCTCGCACAGATTGCCATGACCGGTCCTGCTTCTTTCTTGTCATGTTTCAGGTCATCTTCTATTCGCTCCCTCGACTCCTGTCGCTTCGACAAGGTCAAACCGGTTAGGGATGCTGTTTCCCAAGCCCTCAAGTATTGGACCATTCTTCCTGGCTCTCACACTCCTGAACCTTCTGAAACTGGATCCTCCTTAAAAGGTTAGCTTTAAGGTTTAGCTATGACTATAACTGTTCTTAAACTATAGGATACAATACAAATGAAATGCGTAGCTAGATATGCATAAAATTTCAAAACACGTAATAAATTTAAAGTTGAGATCCTACAAATCTTACTTAAGAACATGACTTCTGGACATAACTGAAACAAAACCAAAGATTTAAATGATTATCTTCATAATTAGTTGCCTATTTTTTGTAAATAGGAATAATATTAATCTCGTTTGCTTCTTGAGTATCTTGTATAAAAATGACAATTTTCATTTCTAATTCATCAAGAGATAATGCTCATTTGTCTCTATCTTGTTGTGGATGCTTCTGTTTCTTATATCTAGTTACATAAGAATTTTATAATTTTTTTAAGGGTTTTAAATACATACTGGAGAAGTATTGGTGAAGTATCTGGAGTATTGAATACCACTCGTATATGGATATGTGAGACTGATGCAAGCATTGATGTTTCAGAGAGGTTTAGGGTTTTAATTTCTCCAATGTTGTCTAACACTCATGCTTTGCACAGAGAAAGGCGACTTGTCTGATCTTAGTAGTACTACTGAATCTAGACAGAAGGATGTCAAGCTTCAAAAAGTTAATATGAAATCAACAACTGTGGGAAGGTTTCCTCTGTCTGTTAAAAAAACATGTCAAAATTATGTTGGAAACCATCACCACATCAAAGCAGATGATTGGCATGTTGAAGTTTCGGTCCCCAGATCCCATTCTGTAGTTGAATTCCACAATGAAGAATCCGAGAGTTGTTCTGTCACCAAGCCGCTAGAAACAATGAGTACTGATGTTACGAGCACGCAGGATGTTGGCTATGAATATGTTCCTATGGATGACAAGCAGGAGTGTTCTTCTGTCTCTAATCATGCTATTGATAGCTTCCAGACCAAGTTATTATCTGCTTCTGATGACTGCTTTATAAGTAGGGGGTTACAGAAGCCAATTGAAAGAAGGCGACAGTTTGGTGATGAACAAGTGTACTCCATAAAGATGCAGCACCCTATAAGTTCTGAATCTACCGTCGCAGAGCCAAGTCGCCAAACTACACATGAATGTTGTATGCAAATGACAAATGAAATGATCTGTATTCAGAATCAACTTTCAGATATTGAAGTCAAACAGGCAAATATGATGCATCAATTACAGGTATTATACACATTTACACGTATTGCATTTGCATGAGATTCTAAGTTAACAACTTTGGCGCTGCAAGTCATTTCCTTATATGAGGTGGTTCCTTGAGCATAGACTTCCTTGTTCTTTTGGAGTAAACCTCCATTTTATTCTCCAAAAATGTATATGTTGATTACTTTAACTTCTGAAATTTTAAAATATACACTTTAGTCCATGTTAGTATTGTATGTTTCTCTCCCTCATTTACTAATAACCAAAGCAATTAAGTGTACATGTCATCTACGTGCTTTATCATAAGGAAACAGAGAAAAATTTGACTTCTGTATCTTTTGGCACACACAGAAGCAATACTGGAATATGAGTTTTGTTGTTATTCATCGCATAGCATATGAGACAACTTTTACTCATTGTACTGCCAAATCTTTTCAGATGTTTATAACTGGCATAACGGATGCCCTTGCTACAATCCAATCTAGAATGGCAGGCTTGGAAAATGTATTTGACAGATTATCTCAAGAATCTTTGCGAGGAAGACATTCTTATTCAGAAAACTCCAAATTAGGGAGGCAGAGCGAGAGTGTTGCTTCTCCCAGCCCCAGGTTCTCCGCATGCACTCCAAGGCCATCTGTAGAAATTAATAACAAGCAATCAGACTTCATGTCAGCTACAAATTCTGAAAGTTGGGAGAAAAAGACATTTTCAAGGAGCCAACCAAGGACTTATGCTGGAGATAGGTCAGATATGTGGAAAAGTAACAAGGTCAAGATTACCCGAAAATTCACAGAGGAGGTTTTGAACAGCTCAGGAAAGGATACACAGAGCATGAGATCGTCTGCAATTGATGATGGTATCTTTTCCTCTTCTGCCAGAATCAATGCTAGAAATGGTTGCTCTGAGAGTAATACTAACTACTGGAAGTGTGTAAAACGTTTTGTATCTGAAGGGGATCTAAACTCTGCATATATGGAAGCTTTGTGTTCCGGTGATGAACGTATTCTCATCGAGCTTCTGAATAAAACTGGTCCAGTTACAGAAAGTTTATCATTGAAGACCATCAATGTTCTTCTTGGTACTTTTGCATCATATCTTCTGGAAGGAAAATTATTTAATACCATAGCCCCTTGGCTGCAGCAGGCAAGTTCACTTACTCTCATTAAGTTTTGCACAGTGATCTATTGATTATATTTTTGAATTCCACATTCCTTTCATTTTCCTTGGAATGAATATAGGACTGTAAATGTATCTAGAGTCTTTTAGCTAATAATGACAAATAAAAAATTGAAATGCAAGCTTCATGTATACATTAATATAATTCCTAGCATTTTATACCGGAAAAACAGAATCACGAAAAGTAGATGCTAAAGGTTGTCTCTTATTCTTGAGTAGTAGTTGTAACAATAACAGGGTGGAATGCTGTTTCAGATTTCCCTTAAACAGCTTAGGGCCTTTTTGTACTGAAATGGATCAACATATCTCACGTTGTGTGCTAACCCCATCCAAAGGCTAAACAAACAGGCACTTATTAAGTAGCTTTAGAATTTGTACAGATCAGATCTCAATTGTTCTTTGACAGTTATTTTTGCTTTAACACCGTGTGGAAAATATGTTTGATGAAAGCTTAAATTGGACAGCTAAGCAAGCTGGGCTACAACTCTACAGGGATCAAATGACAACCAAGCCCTTTTCCATTAGTAATTGATTATTATTATAATTAATCCTTCAAGTCTAACAAACAACTAGGATGGTACGGATCATTCCAGAAAGACTTAAAAGGGAAATACTTGTAATTTTAATTTCTCAACCTGTTTGTTGAAAATATAATGGCATCTTCTCCTTAAGGAGATGGTCATGATGCATGCATCATAAGCAAGTAGCTTTTTCAAGCTCTGGTCCATTCTTAAGCTTGACACTGATGCACTACTCAAACAACAACAACCGAGCCGTTTCTTACTTGATGCGGCATCAAATGATGCTACAATGTTTTATCATAAATCATTTCTATTGATTAATTGTTGACCTCTAATCTTTCTTAATGGTACGGATCATTCCAGAAAGACTTAAAAGGGAAATACTTGTAATTTTAATTTCTCAACCTGTTTGTTGAAAATATAATGGCATCTTCTCCTTAAGGAGTTGGTCATGATGCATGCATCATAAGCAAGTAGCTTTTTCAAGCTCTGGTCCATTTTTAAGCTTGACACTGATGCACTACTCAAACAACAACAACCGAGCCGTTTCTTACTTGATGCGGCATCAAATGATGCTACAATTATTTTATCATAAATCATTTCTATTGATTAATTGTTGACCTCTAAATCTTTCTTAATGGTTCTTTGCTTGCAATTTTTTGGTCTCCATTTGACTTTGATTATTGGGCTCCTCTTCTTTTGATCTACCCTCCTTACTGATTTTTCTACAGCTCTTCTTCACATATGCCCAAACTACCTTAGGCAAGTTCTTAGAATTTTTGTACAGATTTTACTGTTCTAAAGTAAGAAAGTATACAGAAAGAAAGGATTTAATAAGTTATATGTTTATAATTATATATCTTTAGAGGAGTACTGACACTTTTTGTGCTACTCTAACTTTCTTTGTAACGCATCCATTCCCAATTCTAACTTGTGTACCGATCATCCAGCACAAGATTATCATATTTGCATCATTTAGTTTATTCTCTTGTTTTTCATTTACCATCCAATATGAATCACTCTATGAAACTTAGTCGCAAACCTTGAAGTAGAGAACCAGTGACCAAGGCCCTTGGTTAAACGTGCTTGTTGCTCTTTATTCAAAGAAAAACCAGGTGAGTCGAGTACGACTGGATAATTGGCTGGTTTTTGGGGTCTGCAAGTACCCTTTTGAATGGTAGAAGCAAATTTGGCAGAAACTATATTCAACATCCTGATGTGAAGGAATTCTCACTATTATAATAAGGCAGGCACCTGTCTTTTCAAAATTTATACGTGCTGTCAAATAACCTTGGGAAATATTTGTGATACTTGTTTCAGATTGTTGAAATGAGTAGTATCCATGGGCCAAATTGCATTGCTCTCTCTATTGAAGCCAAGGAACAGCTTTTATCGGCAGTTCAGGAGGCCGTGAACCTGCATATTTTCAGTCATGCAGAAAGAAGGCGTGCAGCTGAGTTAGCGATGAAATTACATCATATCTGGGGGTAAGATTACTGAAAGTTAATATTTTTTGTATCATGTATCACGTGTGTAGCCATTTTCTGTTGGATTGTTTGCACTCAAAAAGCCATTTCTAGTTGTTAGTGGGTGAGTGAACGTTTGGTTTTGGCAATAATCCATTGCTAATCATTCTGGAGTTTAATGATTTGTCAAGTTTTCTTTTTCGGATCTTTTAGTTGGCTGAATACATTGGGAAGCTCATTTCTTGCTCGTGACTCGTGTTGCGTTTTGCATCTTTGAGTTTATCGTAATCAACTAAATCTGTCTGAACACCAAAAAAAAACAAAACCAAAATCTGTCTTGTGTATTATTGAGAGGTGTCTTCGAGTTACATGGTTAAAGAATTCAAATTACTGCTAAGAATATACACGTTCGAATCGGAAGGGATCTTGTGGATAAAAGATTCTGAAAAAAAAGTATTAGTGGTTTTGGTCTTATTTACAAGAATTGAGAAAAAAAAAATTGACCTATTTTTTTGTTCTTTTATCATAAATAATTGCCTTTTATGTATTAATTACTAAATTCTTTTAATATTTCTATTATTATTATTAGGAAGTCTAAATTTTACTTAATATTATTCTATTTTAATAATTTAATATTAATAGCATTTTAAAAAAATATATAATTTTGACATATATAATGTAAATAATAATTTTAATAATTTGGTTTTTTTCTTATAAAAGCAACGAAGGGTGAAAAAGATTCCAGTAAGAGTATATTATTAGCTTTTAATATTTTTTTTAACACCAGTGTTCCAAAAATGTTTGCTAGCATTTCTTGTTTACCGTAGATTTGACATTATTTAATCATAAATTCCAGTTCATTGATACTAAAATCAATGTATAGTAACCTAGATATTCTGATCGTAAGTGCATTATGTTGAAATTCTTCTCATCAAATATCTGATGTGAAAACTTCAACTACCAGTTGGAATTTATCATGTTTAATTTCTCATCAAATAGCTTATTAATGAAACGCTTACCATATCGTATTTCCACCAAAGTGCATAATAAATTCATCATTGCGAGAGATAATCAGGACGAGAATAGCAGGACAATGTATAATCAGTGACATCAAACAATGAAAAAACATTGAGAGCTATAGTGTAATCCCATCCATTTTATTTTTTCTCACTTTTATTTTTGTCTCACATTACTTATCAACTATGAAAAGAGTCCCCTTTATTTAATTTTACATGTTGCAGGTATATATATATATATATATATATATATATATATATATATATATATATATATATATATATATATATAGAATTAAGAGAAATATAGAAATAAAAGTAGATACTACACTTTAAGAAATTGATGGAAGTGAAGTTGTTGAGGGTCAAGCAAGTTCACATAAAATTCGACGACGGTAGGCTCCCAAAGCCCATATAGGAAAGATGTTTCGATAGGATGAGTAATTCAGTGTGCAGTTCCTCATAAATACACCTGTGATCTCCTGTACGTATTTTGTCAATTTAATGTTAATTAATCAAACATTTTACATAAGCATGTATATGATTAATTATTTAGAATTACCTGTTGTGGGAAGTCTCCATCTTCCATTTGTGAATTTATTAACAACTTTATTCCACGGTGTATGGGTGTAGGATCTATCTCACCCTTTTCAATTTCAGCAAAATTAAAACATTTACATACAATTAGTTAAATCATGTTATGCATCCATCTCTCGTTCTTCCATTTCAATTCACAACTCATAGATCTCAATTGAATTTATTTACTAACCTGCCCTGCAGCAATAAGGGACAACAAGGCCCATGAAGTTTGAACCAAGTTTGCACGGTTGCCTTCTATGTTTGTGTAAACCTATTTATATTTAACAGGGAAAAATATACCTTAAGATTTGTTTAATTATTTTGGCACACAAAGTGAATGGAATGAATGTACCTTATTTTGGGATGACAAATAACTCTCTCCCCAACCACCGTTAGGAAGCTGCTTTGACAAAAGAAACTTACAAGCTTTGCGTAGGGAAGGACTATTATGGTAGTTCCTTCCACAGGCTGCTAGACCTTCTACAGCAAACCAGGTACCATAGGTATAGCAAATACCCCAACAACCGTACCTTCATGTTTGTTTAATTAACACATACATTAATATAATACAACTTAATATGAAATGTTATTCTCTTTATTTCTATTTATGACATAAAGATAAAAGTATTTTAATAAACTCATATTAAAAATATTTGACATTTTTTTATGTTTATTTTTATTTTAGAAAATACTACTATTAAAATTAAAATAATATTTAAATTTAAATACGAATAATATTAAAGTGTTATGTGTTTTCATAAAAATTAATACATTAACATATTTTCTTTAAATGTGTATTTTTATTTGAATTGTCATATAAATAAAAATATATATTTTTTAAATTGTTTTATAAATAAGAACATAGATAAGAATATACAGCAATAACAGTATGATACCAGGAGCCATCAGAATTCTGTGTGGTTTCAATGAAATGGAGTGCTTTGGAGATAGAGTGATCGATTTCATTTCTTCTGTGATTTGGGTATAGATTTCTGAAAAGAGCTAGGCCTTGCATTGCTGAGCCAGTGCACTCCGTATACCTATATATATATTAATTTCATATGAAACATGTAAATGCAATTAATAGAAATACTAGAATATAGTGAGTGTCTCTCTAATCTAACTTACTCCATCTCAATAAGAGTGTCTTCGAAGAATTCAGTTGGATTGAATTTCTGCAACACATGTGTATATATATATATACAATTAATTATTAATTAAGCTGTAAATGAATGTATTATAATGAGTCATTCATTAATGCTGATACCTCTAACCAACGGTAGGCTCTTTGAGGCTCCCAGGCGGAGAAACCGCCATTAGTGCTCTGGAGAGAAAGGATGACATTAACAGCGTCATAGAATCGCTCTGTTTCCATCTTTTCACCAACAACATTGCTTGGCAATTGTGACAATAAAAGCGCAACCTGCATCAATTAATTTCTTATTATTGTGGATTAATTGATTGGATTAGGATTAGGATTAGGATTAGTATGAAATAATGAATAATAGACCTTGAGTCCTTCTGCCGTGCAATCAGATACTTGCCAACCCTGGTCCTGCATCGAAAACGTCCACGCTCCTTTTGACGTGTGTCTGTACATTGCTTCGAAGTCCCCACTTGGGTTTTCACTCACCTTCAAAGTAATTACATTTATTATAACAGGGTTTATACTTTATAATGCTAGTGAAGTTAACTAATTATCTAACATATGGTGTTTCATGTCTCTTAACATTTTTGGTTATATTATTGATTCCCTCTTTTATCTTTTCTATCTCTTAAATTTTATAGACTTAAAATAAAAAAAAAAGTGTTCACAATTACATGTCGTTTTTCTTAAATTAATTAATTAGTTACCTGCGAAGCCTTCACGAAGTCGTGCGCTTTCCGAAGTGTAGGCCCATACTCTTCACTCACATCACAACAAAGTATTGCTTGAATGGCAAATGCTGCATCCCACATCTGCGACCCGAAACTCTACATTCCACAAATTATTTAGTATGTAGTTAAATAAATAAAGTTATAAAAAAAAATTAATATTAATTTTTTAAGATTTTAAAGCCTCCGTGTCATTTGTGAATCAGGAACTAAACCCAAACTTTAGTAACTTTGATATTCGTATATTATATATATAAAAAGGAAATGGTACCTGAATTTTCAAGCCGTCTTCTGCAAGCCAGTAGTAGTCAGGGATTCGGGCTAAGTGAAGTTTGTATGCCTCTGAATTGGGGTCTTCAACCCAACAAGCAATCAAACATAAGACCTGTATTTTTCATTCAATAATGACAAATTAATTATGTTTAATTAATTATAATTTATAGATCAACCTAGCTTCTGTTTTTATTTATTTAATGGTAATCAATGGTTGTTATTACCTTCTCTACACTTCCAATGCAAAGATATCTACTATTCTTATCCTCATACTGAATGTGATTAATTGCGGTTTCTACGGCCTTCTGTCTAAGCATAGAAAAGGGCCAATACTTCAAAAAACGCTCTCCCACATGATGAAGAAATCCCCATAACACATCCTGAATAATAGGATGTGGATAGTACAAATCCTCCTGAAATTTCAGTTTCAAAAAAATTAACCATCAAACTATTTACATTTAAAAATCATATATATTTTTTAGTAACTTTTAAAAAATTACTTTTGATTCACTATTGTGTCCCATACTATCAACAAACGAAAACACTTTAAAGTTTAAACATGAATTTCAAAGTTATTATTACAAAATTCAACTAATTTCATATGATAATGTATAAAACTTTTACATTCTTGTACACAACATGCCACATAGCAATCCCGGGACCTATGAATGAAGTTTTGACTTAAGAGCCATAAATCTTGGACATAAAGCATCCATGCTCATTCGACAAGATACCCTTCTCATATATTCATTGCCAAAGGATCCCTCGAATAACAAGCCAACAAAAAATGCAGAGCTTCTTTTAATCAGGCATCGTTTGGAAAATAGATTTGGAATATCTCTTGCAAAAAGAAAGAGTTTATTGACTAGAGTCCTTACTGCAAAATACAGGCAGGTTGATTGTGGAGCAAGTTAGCAAGATTTCCAAGAGGGCTCAGTGTGGTGGTGAAGGGACTTTGGAAAGATTAGCGGGTTTAGAAGGAGAGAGGTTAATTTAGAAGGGGAATTAATTAGAAAGTAGGGAAGAAGAATATGATTAACTTTTGGAATGATTGTTGGATCAAGGAAAGAAACCTCAAATCTAATTTTCTTATTTGAAGGAGGAAACACTTGATTAGTGTAGCGTGTAGACAAACGATACTTGGATTATGATAATAAGTCGGAAAAGGCAATTATTATCTCGGAAGCAAGAATGGGTTGGAGATCACATGCAGCTCATCCAAGGTATTTGTCATTTAAATCATGGCAAAGTATCCGTAAATATGTCCATTGTTCAATTAAGTGGATGATTAGTTTATAGTTTTTCAGGGTGTATGTGCGACTCGTTTAGATCATATACTAAGACAAAAGAAGAGAACCTCATTTTGGGGAAACAAAAAAAATTTAAAAATTGATATTAATTTTTTATGTTTTTCAAGACAATTAAAAATCCAAACAACCTCTAAATCATTGTACAACACAATCCAAAAAGAAGGCAGTTTGATGAGGAATAAGGTTTTGTGATGCTTGTGGTCATGAAAGTATACACCATCCAAAATATTTTCTTTTGCATGGAAGGTTCTCCAAAATAGAATTCTAAAGAAAATTAATATAGATAAAAGAGGCATGAAAGTAAGGAAGTTTCTCATGTTATTTTATTGATTTGATTCACTTTAGTACTTGGTCATGGCTAAGAACTAAAGAAAGGAGTTTCATTTGTTTGTTCTTTGAATGGTCTATGGGCCCCTAATTTGTATTCGAGATTCTTGTTGATGTAAAAGTTTGGCATCCTTTGTACTTATTGTAACTCTTTAATAATTTGTTTTCCTTCACTGTTAAAAAAGTCTAATTTCATAAAATATCATGTGGTGTGAGTGTAATATACCTGCCTATCATTATTTTTTAGTACCATTGTATTATCATGCAATTGAGAAGAAAGATTCAAAATATACATATGTTCATTTAAAAATGCTTTTCCTAAATTTGTTCAAATGATCGTTTATTAAGGTGGTGGATATATAATTTATACCAGTTTGGCTCCTTTAATTGAGGTGTACATAATAAAAAAGAATATGGTTATAATTTAAGATAAAATACTTGCACGTATGCAATAAATGTAAAATTATTAAAATAATTACTTACAATTCTATTAATAAATTTTTATAATCAAATTTACAACAAAATTGAACTCTCATTAAAAAAAATCATAAACTCTTAATTGAATTAACATCAAACACACCCTAAATTCATTAAATTTGTATTTATCATTGTCCATAGAGCATACCAATTAAATATGTACGTTAATGATTTAGATTCTACTAACCTTGGCAACAATATTCCGAGCCTTATTCCAATTGATTTGATGATAAGGCTCATTGTACATTTCTTCTCTTAATGATTTGATTAAACCTGTGATGGGACCCACAAACTTCTTCCCATATAAATATGACATAGGCATGTAAACCAATCTACAGTAACACAACATTTTGCCTGCAAATAGTTGGCAAAGATCTTTGAGAATTTTTTTTTTTTACATAACACTTTAGATAAAATACAAGTTGCGGTCTTGAATATAAGAAAAAGTAAAAGATAAATATATATATATATATATATCAATAATTATGTAAAAGAATTAACTTTTTTTTTAATGAGAATACCCTTAAATAAATAGTAAAGAAATATGATTAAATAATTTTTTTTATTCTCTTATAATATAAATAAGGAGTATGAAAAAAATCATCATTATTTATATAAAAATATGTTTGTCATTTATATTCAAAACCAAAAAATAGATACTTCTCTCTTATATTTAGAGTCGAGAATTGAAAGGAGTATCAAATAGATCAAAAAATAATTAAAAAAGAGCAATGAAAACTCAATTTTCTTATAACTGGATGAAAAATGACCATCCAACTTAAAAGGTGGTGATTTTTGCATTTGAATAAAATGATAAAAAAAAGAGAGGACATAATAAGAGATAGGATCCATAAGTGATAAAAGAAACATATTTGATGTGAAGAATGAATAAGATTATTTTAAATGCATAAATTAATTTGAACAATAGTTATTCTAGAAACTAAGAAAAAGGTGAACCAGGATGAATAGGGGTGAATTTGGGCAGAAGCCAGAACTCCGGTGGAAGTGGATTACAACCTGACCACTCATAGACACCAAGTACCTACATACCAAAATCAATAATTTGACATTTGTGAGTGTCTCAAACCTATAATAATAAAGTCAAAGTGACATGGTATATAATAAAAGTACCGTGACCCAGAACTTTCCCCATGATGGAATAGCCACTAAACCACCATGGTCGAGGATCCATTTCCTGCCTTTGGTCATTGCCATGTCCTCACCATCATCTGGCCCTTCTCCAAGTATCCTCAACGCAATATAGCTCAATGTTGATCCAAACATTGTGCTATGACCCTCAATGTGGAATCCCCAACCACCATCTTCATTCTGTCTCATGAGAAAAAATCAATAAATTATTGGAGTTGAAAATCCCCCTACCACCCACCCTTATTTAATCATTTTTATGAGGATTAATTTGTCAATTGTTTTCATTACACATTAAATCATATCTTATAACTTACGACTTATAGTTTATGATTAATTTATGATTTTTAAGATAACATGTCGTATGTTATACTTTATTTAAGATAACTTATAAATAGTTTATGATTTTTAATATAACTAAATGAAATAAAGTTATTTGACAAATAAAACTTATTTAAATTGTGTTAAATGATTTTAAAAGATATATAATATTACAATAATTAAAAGGTAAAAGTTGTTTCTTTTTTCTAAAAAAAATAAGGATAAAAATGATAATTAAATCACTATGAATAAGACTTCTAACTTTTAAAATTCTATAAAGCATTTTGTTTGGTAAAACAAGCTTATAGCTTTTGTGATATTGCTAAAAAGCTATTATGACCTCCATGTTGCCATTTGATGGAATTTTCTAAGGCTTAAATATATGACCCTTTTAAAATTTTAGTGTTAGATACACCCCTTTGAAAAAAATTTGTTAGTTTTAAGCCCAAAACAATTTTTCATCTATAAAATAAGTTCATGTTATCAACTTGTCATTGTTAATTGTTGAAACATGTACATTGCCCTTCACCTTTCTCATTTCCCTATCTCATCACCCCATCCACAAACTTAGTTATCGATACCTCATCAACCATTTCCATTGTTCCTCTTGATGTTGTGTGCTCTCTTAGTCCTAATTTTTTTCCTTCTTTACTAAGTATTTGACAAAAGTCCTCATTGATGATGTTTTTTTTGTTATTTTATTAGTTTGAGGAAGAGATTATATGTGGTTTTATTTGCGTTACCGTGTTGTTATTCATTTGTTTTTGTAAATTCTATCATTTGGTTCTTTAATTTGCCATATGATGAATGATTAAGGATTTGTGGGGTTGGTAGTGAAGAATGGTGGATTGATATGATGTTGTTTACAAGATGGAGTAGACACAACAAAAAGACTCATTAGTGATGTCTTTTAATGGAAATAAAAATAACGACCAAAAGTGTTCAATTTCAAATGAAAATTAAGATGATAATGATTAGTTAATACTAAAAAGTTGATAGCAAGGGCTTATTTTATAGAAAGAAAATTATAAACAACTAAAAAATAGCAATTTTAGAAGGGTTTATAGCATATTTAAGCTTTAGAGAATTCCAAGTGACAACATGTGACACTGATGAGGTGGCAAATCATTGGAAGTTAACATGGAAAGTTTAACAACAATAGGTGAAATAGTCAACCTAATTATTTAAAGAGTTAAAATTAAATGTACTTTTTGTGGGAGTTAAGTCTATATAACAATTTCAGAAGTGTTAAAACTATATTAAAGCCTAATTTTGTTTGAAGTCTTTCTAATCGAGTATCAAAAGTTTGTTGAATGTCTAGGAGGAGATTGAAAATTTTTAAGTTTCATTGAATTTGAGCTCAAACTAGTTTAATCCAAAATTTAAGCAGTGTAAAATTGCTTAACTTAACCCATGAGCTAAATTTTTAAGAATAACTAGATTCTCATGGCTTGGTTTTATAATTTTATAAGTTGAATAATATTTTTATTTTGTGATATAAAGTTTTTAAATTTTATGAAGTCTACATTTTAATAATTTTGTTATTATAACTTATTTAAAAGATTAAATCATATAAGTATTATTGAGATTTGTTAAAATTACACATCCCAAAAATAAAATTCAAATATTACACCCTATTTTGTTCAATAAATTTTGTTCTTGTTTTAAATGTCACAAAACCACAATAAACCATCCTAAAAATCTTTAACCGGGGTGAAGTGTAAATTCCTCTTAAGTTTTAGGGTGAAATGTAATTTTGACAATTTTAAAAGTGGTTTGTGTAATTTACTCAAATAAATAATAAAAATTTACCTATATATACTGAGTTTAAATTATATTAATTAATTATTAAAATGTTTATATCAAATAAGTTTCTTAAACAATATCATAATTATAATTTTATTTAAATTAAATGAATTTTAATTCAAACAATTTATTTGTATATTTTAAATATATTTTAAAAAATTATTTGTTTTAAATTTATGAAAATTAAATATAATAAATTAGATTAAATTAATATTAAATAAGTCTATGAAGGATTAAAAGATTAAATACATTAAAGTTTGACTCAAAAATTCATTTGTGAAAATCATATATTTTCTGTCATATTAAAATAAATTGTGATTGGGTTGATAACATTTGCTATGAAAAGAAGAAAAACATGGCAAAAAGTGTCGGTTATAAAAGATTGATTAAGACAAAACTAATATATTTAACCCAATGTATTGAAGCTTTGTTAAACCAAAAAAGCCCAAACTAGATAAAAGACCACAAAATATTTCACCTTTTTTTGTAATAAATCGATTTTTCATTGTGAAAATTAGGCTAGATAATACATGATTAATTCTATCTACAAATTTTTAAGAGGTGAACAAGAGTGTTGAATAAATAAAATGGGCTGAATAGGGCTAAAATATGTTAAGGATGATGACTTTTTACACTACTCTTCTTACTTTTCATACCACCTTTTTGTTAGATTTTAAAACTCAAAATCTTTTAATTTCTAGTTCCTGGGTATTAAAAGGTAGGATAGTGAAAAGTCGATGTCCTAACATGAAAATTTGTTAGCCAATAGCAGTAATGTTCAACTTGTTTTGACATCCTACTATGTGGTGAATAGATTGAACAATATTGGTTACCAACGTGTTAAATCATTGAATTTAGCTCATATAAAATGTAATTTTTCACCTTTTACATGTGTGTGTGTGGAGGATATATCATAGAGAAAGACTCTCTTATATGAGAGTGAAAAGAGCGAATTTAGGCCGTACAACCATACAATGGATGGTTGAGATTAATCATGTGAGTTTTTTAAAAAGTCATGTGACCTTTTAAGTGATCATATGACTTTTAAAAACTTTTAATCTCAACCATCCATGTATGGTTATACGGCTCATATTCGCTCCTCTCACTCTCACACAAGAGAACATTTCTCATAAGATACATCTGCTGTATGTGTGTGTGTATATATATGTGTGTGTCTATATATATATATATATATATATATATATATATAAACACCCCTTAGTTAAGGTTAAATAAGGGTATTCATCATTTTATCCAGCGTTTCAAAATAACTAAAAACCGATCAAATTAAAACCATAAAAAAAATACATTATGTGTATTGTTAGGATCAGATTTTGGATCTATTACGGAAAACTGAACTGAATTGCAATCTTCAATATATCACTTCTATATTTATATTACCGTACTAAATTACAAACATGATTTAAACTTAGAGTGTGACTTAGAAGACTTTAGGTGTTGATTTATGATTTTTATTATTATACTATTTTTTTTGGAGTGGTGATTCTATTTTTGAAGTAGTTATTCTTGATTTTATTGGGTTTGAATTATATGTATTTTACTTGATTTGTAAAAAATATAATTAATATAAAACTGAACATACTGATCCAATATGAACTATATATGATCAGATTGAATTAGATGTCATCATATAGTCTAATAAAATTAAATCAAATCACAACTTAATAATGTAATCAAATCAGGTAATATTTTGTCGAAAAACCGAACTAATCTAGGCCATGAACACCCTTATTATGGCTCTCCATAGAAACCTGATAACCAGTATTGTTAACAAGTTGGTATCAAATAAATGTTGAGGAGCATACTAAGGGCATACCGTTAGCAACACAACATCCAATATCAATATGAGCATTATAGTATCGCTCCCTCACATAACCCATGATAACTTGTATCGCTAATAAATCAGTATCAGATAAAGGTTGAGAGACACACTAAGGACATATTGGTCAACACCTACAACTGTTTTAGAAATGTCTGTTCCTATGTCAGTTTCCCTCAAACTTTACAAAAAAATATTAACATAGGAACGAAGACATTCAATCACCATTTAACTTTTATAACTATCAGTTATTTACTATGCATAAGGTACTTTAAAAACCATAAGACTTGAGCTTTGGTATCTATATCGTACCAACTTAAGCGTCAGGGTGACTTTGTAAGTGGCATCTCATGTCGCCTTACAATGCGAGATATCGGTGTGTGTTGGACAGATATTGTCAAGACCTTAAAATTCTCACTGAACTTAAGGATATAATACTGGATTCTCACTACACTGATATAAGTGATACTAAGTACATAAGTCCAGTACCCATACTAAAAATCTATCCCCTCAATCCCCATACTGGATAGATCATTGAGGCGTCTAATGGGACAGACTAAAGTTATTCCCACTTTAGCAATCATTTCCATGGAGGCCAGTCAAATTGTCCTGTCCACTTTTGAGGGTGACGTGCGTGACCTTACGCATATGGAATATAATTTGTTCCATTACAACCTAGGCTTTGTAGACACTTTGAGATTGGTTGCCAAAACCTCAAGGAGGTTTGAAGTGACAATCCAACCTAATTCATGTGACAAAGTCATTTTCCAACTTAGAGAGAAGTTGCAAACGCTCAAGCAGGGCCGAGGTCAGTCCCTAGAGAACCACATAATTGTGCATTAAAAAAAAACTTCACCTACCAAGCCTGACCCTTCAACCAATTATCATGAGGTCTTAAGTCCCATTGAATACTTTAAGATTCTAATGTCTGATAGAGATTATCAAGAATCTGCATATTAGATTGACCATTCACCACAACATTGGTCCCTCCAAGTCTCTAGAAGATCATCGGGATACAAGTTCAACATCTCGTTCACTCGAAGGTTTATGCATGTCCCCGTACCTAAAAACCTATAAACTCCACACCTACTCCTAAAAGGCAAGTACACAACGAAGACGGATCCTACTAAGTACTTAGATGCTTACACCAAGGAGATAATATACCTAGGGGGAAATGATGATATGATATGCAAGATATTCCCTAGAACCTTGAAGGGAGAAACTTTAAGTTAGTTTAAGGGTCTTTCTTCAGAGTCGATCAATTGCTGGCTCAACCTGGGCGAAACATTTAGATGAAATTTTATTATTGCGAGGCATGCACTAAAAACCTCCCCATGGTCTGGCTAAGATTAAACAATTGTAGACAAAATTATAAAATAATTACTTGAAGAGGTTTTATAAAGAGGTGTCAATGCTGGTGGGCTTAATTGAGTCCATCTAGCTCCATATCACCATTAAGGCTCTACAACTAAAGTCAATGTTTGCCTTTTCCCTAGCCAATGGTCCACCCCAAACCTTAGAATAATTCAGAATAAAAGTTGCTACGTACATAGGGCAAGAGATACATATTGCTGTCACAGGCTCAACCCCAGCTCCCAAAAGAGAAACTTAAGCATGAAATAACTCCTTAGAATGACCATGATAGAGATCAACCACCTCGTTTGAAGGAGAAAAAAGTGTTCAACTTCAATCATTATGCCTCGCTTCAACTACCTTAGGGTTTTTCCATTGAGTTTTCCCTAAAGAGGTTTTAACGAGGCAGATTCTGATAATGCCTAATGTATATTCAATTTATGAAAAACAGTTTGGTGATATACTTGTGTATTTTATAATTTATTTATTGAATGATGTCAACTACAAGATTACCATTTGTGTTTATCCCCATTAAAGCTGTATGAACCAAGCGAGATAGTTGAAGCCCTATTGAGTGGCATAACTATATAAAACTATTCACCTAGCATACGTGTGATTAGCCTTAATGGGTTGTAAGACTAGTTATCTGATTATCTGATATAAGCATAATTAGTTCAACCTTAACTAGTGGCAAAACTAATTACCGGGAATGAGCGTGATTAGTAACCTAGCTTCAATGAATGATGACACTAGTTCCAATATAAGTATAACTAGTTAAAATGAACAACAAAGCTAATCATCTAGTATAAGTGTGATTAGTACCTTAGCTCCAACGAGTGGTGAAGGTAGTTATCTAATATAAGCATAACTAGTTCAATCCCAACGAGTGGCAGAGCTCATCACCTGGTATAAGTGTGATTAGTACCTTAGCTCTAATGAGTGGTGAAACTAGTTACTCGATATGAGTGTAACTAGTTAAGCCTCGATGAGAAGCAAAGCTAAATCACCTAGTGTGAGTATCATTAAGATCGTCTATTATGAGTATGACTAGCAAAAACTTACCATTTGAGTTTGGCACTAGAGCGGCAATAATCAAATGAGATAGTTAAATTTTCCCGAAATGAAGCGACAATTAACTATATTATCTAATCGACTGATATGAGTATTAACAAATTTTTTTGAGGATTTTATTAGTTTGGTATGAGATTAATAAATCTATCACCCATATACAAGTTAAAAATAATATAAGAACAGTTCGTCATGAGAAATACAAGTGATTGAGCCCCCCTTTATGGGAGGGATGACGCCAAACAATAGATAGTATCATGAGGGCACGCATGTGCGACCCTTCGTATACCGAATGGTGGTTGCAGAGAAATCAAAGCATTATATATAACCAGTCATGGAACGCCATGTGGAACTCCTAAACTCATGCCACAAAAGGGATCTCATCAAATAAGATTAAAAAGTTACGTCATATGGAAATTTTAGAAGCAAAAACTACTATATTAGTGTCTTATGAAAAGATATAGAGCTTATGTATATCAACCCATTGAAGCTACTCCACATCCTTCAACAACCTGAAGGGAAAATGGTATAGGCTTGATACCAGTGATGGTATCCGTAGGCCCATATCGATAACTATAAATGGCATCTGATATCAATATGTGCACCACAATATTGCTCTCCTATAGAATCTTTGATAAGTGGTATCGCTAACGAATCAATATCAAATAAAGGTTAAGGGGCATTCTGTGGGCATATCGGTAGCAACACAAAACATCTGATATCAATATGAACACCACAATGTCACTTCCTTATAGAACTCATGATAACCGGTATCACTAATGAACCGATATCATATAGAGGTTAAGAGGCACACTGGGGGCATATCGGTTAACAGCTGCAACTGTTTTAGAAATTTCTGCCTCCCAAACTTTACAAAAAAGTACTAACACAATAAAAACCAAGGCATTTGATCACTGCTCAACTTTTATAAATATCACACATTTACTATACACGAGGCACATTCAACAACCCTAATGCTTGAGTTCCAATATTGTATATCGTACTGACTTAAGCATGAGAGTGCCTTTGTAATGACACCTTATTTCACCCCACAATGTGAGATATTGATGTGTGTTGGATGGATAACATCAAGACTTTAATTAAGATTCTTACTAAACTGATATAAAAGATACTGAGTACATAAATCCGGTACTCATACCAAAGATCTGTCTTTTATACCAGACAGATGAAACAATAATAATATAAAACTAATTATATCAACTTACATTTAATTTATCCTAACTATTATATAGGTTAAATTATACATCTAAATTTTATCGATTATAATAATATTTTAAGGTAGTGCATACCATAAAAAAAGATATGATGATAAATATACCTGGTGATTATACAAATACCGAACAATTTCCTTCCTGTGTTCGGGTCCTAAAACAACATCGAGGGATCTTGTAATGTATAGTGCCATTACCTGTAGCCATTGTAATTAGAAAGATGGATGAACAAAAATCAACCAATTAAAGGGGAAGAAAAATAAATGTTAGTATACCAAAGGTTGAAGGAAAAACAAAGGACCAGCCGATTCTGCAGGCCAATGGCCATCATGTGCTTGAATTGATGAATAGAAACTGATAGCCCTTCTAATTGTCGTAATTAATGCCTCCGCCGTTATATCCTCTGCATCTCTCACTTTCACTCCTGCTGGGATCTGCCCATGCTGCTTCTCCTCAGTGAGCTGTAAGACAAATTTTACTTGTAAACTTTAACCAACTTTTATTTCACATAATTCAAGTAATTTTCTTCTTCTTCTTCTCTAAACATGCTACGAGAGTACATTTGTTATATTCTCGTTATCTGGTGTTTATTTACACATGATGCTATTCATGTAGCCTAAACTCACTTGGTAAGATGCATGTAGATTTGATGCGAGCGCGCTTTATAGTCCATTTTAACAGTTCTGTGTAAACTATAGCTATACATTGTTTGATTTTATACACACGAATGTCCAAATATTATAAAATTTTATAACATAATAATATCAGATTTCCAATAAAAATTATTAATAGTGTTATTTTACGATATTTGACATATTATGTTAACATGATCATACATATCAAAATAAAAAATATAAATCTAGATCATATCTTATATGAATAAAAAAAATTAAAAGTTAGTCTGATAACATAATTTCTTTAAAATATATGTGATTTTATGCTTTATTTTGTTCAGCATTCAAATAAAATCTAATATTAGTCCTTGAATATATATAGAGGTTAAATAATAAATTTATTCCTTTTAAAATATAGGGTTTAGATCTCTATAAAAAATTGACAACTTTTAATGGTGGCTAAAAAATACCTTTAGAATGAAAATCAAAATGATATATAATATATATCATTGGATTTTGATTTGTTGGATAATCCAAATTAAAAATCCATATATTTATAAACTAATTTTAGCATTAATTGACTATTCATAATAATATAATTTAGAGTTATTGTTCTCTTCCTCATTCTAACACGAGGATACGTGTGCAACTTTAGATATATATATATATATATATATATATATATATATATTTATTGTATATGTTAAATTTTTATTGATTGATAAAAAAATAAAAATTGAAAAATACTTTAAATAGAAATTGAATCCATGACTTATACGCCATAATGAGCCAACTACTAAACTATTATACCACAGTTTTTTTCAAGCTTATAAACCACAACTGTTATATATAAAAATTCATATATTTTTTATTAGTTTATACACAACATAGATAAAATAAATGTGTATGATAAAGTTTAAATTTATATTATATATTTTTAAAATATAATAATCATCATATATTGAAATATAATTACTATATATATTTATTAAGTATATTTTTAATAATAATATATTTATATAAACATTAATATATTATTATTAAATATATTTTTATTAAAAAATATTATTTGATGCATTTCTAATATTATTAAACTATATGTTCATGAAATATATTTTAAATATTATATCTATTAATACGATAACTATTAAAAATATTTATGATTAAATATATTAGTATTTAATAAATATATTACTATTAAAAATATTTAATAAATATATAACAATAAATATATTATGAAAATAGATTTATTAAATATATGTTTAACAATATTTATTATCAAATCATAATATATTTATTATTATACATTTTAAATATATTTATTTGTAACATATCAATATTAACAAATATATTTAATAATAATAATATATTAATATTTAATAAACATATTACTATTTATGATTCAATATATCATTATTCAATGAGTGATGTGGGCCTCATACCAGTCCATATGATATGGACACGACACGGTGTCCTACAACGCACAAACACCTCATAGAATCAACTCGTGATACCAAATGAACCCACACGACCATGTTTCCCATTGTTAGAGTCCTTAGTGATAGGAGTCAAGAAGGGTGACAAACTTGTTGGGGGCATATCATCTTTTTACTTGTAGGAGGCGTAAGAGATGTCTACGGTCGTGTTAATTTCATCTGTCTTTTATGAAATCTGTCCTGACACAAGCTATGTAGGATGTCATCATTAAGTCTGTAAGTACATTTATTTACTTCTCATTAAAGTTACTTTCACCAACCATACTCAGTCCTCATACCAGACAGATGAATAAGTATATTGAATACTTAATAAATATGTAATAAGAAATACTTTATATATATATATAACATAAATTTATATTTTATCTTACACATTCATCCTTTTTTATGTTGTGTAGAAACTAACTAAAAAATGTGATATATGTGTATGTGAACCGAAGCAAATAGCGGGATTATTTATGATTTTTGTTAGGTAAGGATTAATCATGGTTGTGCTATGCTTTTATAAGAAATACTTATATATTAATTCGAGAAAACATAATTTGTCGGATATATTGTACCTGAAAAATGTTAAAAATATGGCAACTTCTTCTCTGGATGGGTGGTAGTTGGCTGTTGGACTGAGAGAAGAAATACTGATTAAGGAAATTGACAGTACTAACTGATCCTAATTTCTTTTGTTTTTTTAGGTACAAAGTTATTCTTAATTTGCATACGTTTTTTCTTTCTTCAGTGACTCACTCACTGAATCTAGACAATCCGGTCTGATTCCGCATTGCTAACTTAATTAGCAAGATTTGAAAATTGTCTGTTACTGTTACTTCGTTATATGTGGGACACCCAATATCCTACCATTGGTTCATTAAAATGGTGTGTTTCTGAAGTGTTCCAATTTCATGCTGCAGGCAGAATGCTATATCTGTGTCGGTGGAACTTAGATATGCTGAATTGCAGATTGGTTGAACTTTGTACTAGGTTCTAATTTAATGATATTTTTATATTTCTGTTCAAAACAACATCCAAGGTGATCTTCTATAATTAGTTTACGATGTATCAACATTAATTAAGATTTGTAAAGTTAAATTAGCTCAATTGATTAAATAAAGTGTATGAGCTGGTGTAGCTTTGTAACAGGACACAAGTTTGATTTTTGGTAAAATCAAAAAATAAATTAATTAAGATTTATGTTTTAAAATATTTTCAATATTTATGAAATTTAATATTATAATAAATTTGAATCAAGATTGAGTGAATCTTTAAAGGATAAAATTATAAATTTTTACATCTCATGATAATAACTTAATTATACATATAAATAATTTATTGATAACATAAATAATCATACATATAAATACTCTCTAAAGGATATTTTAATTAGTATGCGATTTGAATCCATATCAACATTTAATAAAGAAGTGTTAAATTTAATAAAACTCTTTATACTTTCAATTTTATATGATTTTTTAAAAAAATTTAACTATTACTCATATATATGATTAGCAAAACTTAAGAAAAAAATTAGATAAAAATAAAATAACAAAAATGATGATTTGAAATTTAAGTATTACACATCTATGATTAGACATCTATTTAATTAAAGAATAAGTTTTAAACATATGCATTTTTATTTAATAAATTTTTAATTGTGATATATAAATTTAATTATAAGACTATGTGATATTATTTTCATAATTACACATACAAAAATTTAAATAAATAAAATACTATGTATAGTTAATAGCGTTTATAGTTTGATATATATTGTATTTGGATAAAAGTCAAATAAAATTATTATAAACTAAAATGTAAGAAAAATGTAAATGTTGCACTTTAGACATCAGACTCCCAGAAAAATATCATAACCACCGGTCCATAAAGTTATATTAATATATTTTATATGATTTATAGATAGATGAAAATTTTATCATATATGTATATCAAATTGATATTTTTATTTAACAATAGTATCAGCATGTGCGAATTAATATGTACAAATCAATGTATACTTTATAAATATATTTAAAATATAAATTAAGTTTTATAATAAAACATTATTATTTTGATTATAAAAGTATATTATAATTGATCATTGTCAATATATATTTCTTATAAAAATTAATTATTTTATTTATACTCTATCTTATGCTTTTTGTAAAACCTTATAAAATTATTGTCATATCTTGTATATGTAAATTATATGCAAGTAGAGATATGCATGATTGATTACCTGCATTCTCATCAAGAGGTCGGCGCTTTGTTTGGTTGAAAATCGGTTTTTGGTGAATTGATGGCGTAGCCTTTCTACCTCGGCGCGTTCTTCTGGAGTTCCCGCGTTTGGATCGAATACCCAATGTTGACGTCCCACGAAATTGTTCACCGATATCAACCCCTCACCTCCTTCCGCTATCTTCAACTTCCACATCTTGTTTGTTTACTCACACGATTATATGAAAGTATTGAAGGGGAGAGAGAGAGAGAGAGATAGTATTACTCACACACGATTCGGATTCCAGCTCAGAATGAAATTTTGGAAAGGAAAAGCTTTCACATATATACTCCGCCTCCGTATCTGTCACGGGTGAAGGAAAGACCATATGCCCCGTCGCGTTCTTTTTTAATAGATAAATATTCATATTTTCTCTTTTCATTAACAGCATGATACTATAGGAATTGTATCATAAAATAAGGTTAAGTTAATTATATTTTGGACTAAAAAGTTTTATTGTTCCTATTCGAGATCATATTAATGATGACGGTGATAAATGGATTACTATACTTTATCTCAGTGTTATGAGTTTATAATGTTCTTATGTTATTATGGGTCAACTGTCAGCAAGGGTGTTTTTTCCCCTTGCGTGAACCATATGCATCACTATGTATGCCCTCTCTCAACGGTCACATTAGAGTAGTATAAAATTCTGTCGTTATAATGAATTAGAGGCGTTTGACAATTAATAAATATATATCTAGCTATGAGCACATAATTTAGAAAATTACCGCTTATTTTTTTAAAAATATTTTTAAGGTTATTTTGATCAATTTTTTATTTTGGTTGGTTAGTTTTTTCATTAATTTTAATCCTTATGTTATTTATGTTAGGTCAAATACATAGAGAAGCAAATTTTTACAACAAACATAACAAAATCAACAAGAAAAAACAGAAGAAAAACCAAAAAATACAAATGTAAAAAACAAACATAAAAGAGAGAGAGACAACACAAAATGAATCATCCTAAGGTTTCAAGGGCTATATCTACGAACAGTAACAAACTCCACCAAGATAGTGAAAACAAATTACAAAAGGATAGTGAAAACAAATTCCACTTTGGCTCTAGATCTCAAACATCATGTGAAACTCTATCTTGAAACTTTAATAAAAGCTCCACACTCTCTCTCTTAATTTTACAACTGTACACACTGCTTTATGGTTATTGTACACTCTTTACAAAGTATATGATGACCCTTATTTATAGAGTCTCTTAAAAGCATAAAGTTTGACAACACCTAAAACATAAATTGTTATACTACCTTCATCCCTAAATATAAAAGATGATTTTAATTAATTCACAAGTATCAAGAAATTTGGTTAGTTTAGTTAAAATCATTAATTTTATTTGAAATAAGGTTCATTAAGTTAACAACTAAAAGTTGTTAGACCTAAAACATAAATTGTTATACTACCTTCATCCCTAAATATAAGACCATTTAATTAATTCACAAGTATTAAGAAAATTAGTTAGTTTAGTTAAAATCATTAATTTTGTCTGAACTAAGGGATATTTTTCCAAAATCACCCTTAAAATTATTGGGAATGTTATTTTTTCTTCTCGTTCATTCTTTCTTCATCACAGTTAATGACTTGTATTCTATATAAAAAGATAAAATTAATAAAGAAGGAAATTAATCTTTGTGCCAACTAATTATAATAAGAGAGATAAATATTTTAAGTAATATAATTCATTTATTATCTTTTTAAACTCTAATAAGAGTTACTCATTTAATAGAGATATTTTAATCTAAAAAATTAATAACATTGAAATTTGAAAATAGGTCTTAAGGGTCTTATATTTAGATATGGAGATGGTACATATATACAAAGAGGTTTAAAACACTTCTATTACAAATCTCTACAACCTGACAAAAGTTTTTTATTACTTGCCATATGGGACTATTTCCAACAATCAATATTAAGCAAGTCTAAACAATACATAAACTTGCTTTTGGGAATAGGTTCTGTAAATGTATCTAATGGATTTTCCTTTGTATCAACCTTTTAAACTTTGATCCTATTCTCGGTGTGAATGAAATGATACTAACGTTAATATGCTTGGTTCTTTCATGGTATACTTGATGTTTTGCCAAACAAATGACACTCAAGTAGTCATAGTAGATCAAACCATGATCTTGAGGAAAACTAACATCAGAAATTCATCCTTTTAACTAGATTCCTTTCTTTGCCGCTTTAGTCAAAGCTATATACTCCGCTTCTGTTGTAGATAATGCAACTAAAGGTTGAAGTTTAGCTTTACGATTCACCAATGTGTTTCCAAGAGTGAAAGTATAACATGTGACTAGTCTTCTAACATCCAAGTCAGTTGCATAATCTGAATTTGAGTACCCATTAAGGTAACGACTTGTGTCAGCTCCATAAATAAGCCTAACATCATATTTACCTCTAAAGTAATTAAAGATGTGCCTTATAGCCTGTCTATATTCCTTTCCTACTTGATGGAATCTTCTTACCATATACATAACATATGCTAGACATGGTCTTGTCCACACCATGACATACATAAGACTTCCACCAACACTAGCATACGTGACCTTAGACATGTACTATAAATTTGAGGTTATCCGCAAGGTGCCAAAGACCATGGTTAGGCGTGTATTAGTTGCCAAATAAGTGTTTAGCAACTCTGTTTTATCCATCTTAAAACGAGATAAAATCTTCTAAATGTACTCTTTTTGGATTAAGAAAAAGTTTTTTTTATGAATGATCCCTACAAATTTCCATACCAAGAACATTCTTAGCTTTACTCGTGTCTTTCATATCAAACTCTCTACTTAGAAGAGGTTTCAACTTTTAAATTATAGATTTTCCCTTGCTTCAATAAGCATATCATCTACTTATAAAGGTAGATATGCTAACAAACTATCCTCCACCTTCTTGTGATAAACACAACAATCATATGGACTCATGCTAAACTCTTATTTAACCACTAAATTATCAAACCTCTTGTATCATTGTCTAGGAGATTACTTTAACCCATATGAACTGGTCTGGATCGGGGTCTAGGATCCGGTGTGGGACCAGCCACAAGGATGCAGGTGTTTTTAGGGTTTGCACACCGGAACTGTGTATATCCGATGTATTAATCCGGTCTCTCAGTGGGAGAGGCCGATCTTGTTGTCCTGGAGATCCTTTACACCAACGATTCGCGTTGTAGGGGGGCGAAAGGTGGTGCCACCTGCGAAGATTCTCCGACGCTCAAGTTAGAAGAGTGTATGAACTGAATGAATACTCAAGCGTAGTAACAGTAAAGTGTGAGATAGAATAACGATACCATGCATGTGTGTTGATATGGCTTCTTATAGTTGAACGTAAGAGAAAAAATGAGACGTTGGATGCAGGTGGGTCCCTTATCTCTGATTGCGTGTATATTGTGTCAATCAAAGTGGCTCGACTTTCAGAATGTGTCAGGAGGGTAGGTCAATTATCAGAGTACAATCCTCTAGAGAGAGGAGAGGATAATCACCTTTTCCGCATAATCTGCTGACACGCCCACTTACTTTCTGAAGCCATTGATGTGACGTATTTTGCTACAAACAGTGTCTTCGTTGATAAGTTATCAAAAGGCTCTTCTCTTGCTATGAGGGAAAAGCTAACAATTATATAAATATCCTGTATCAATGAACACAGAACCGTTACAGCGAAAATGAATGATGCTGTCATGGAGTGAGGGCGGATGACCAGACAACGGATATCCGGTGTGGTAACGTTGAACCTGGACACCGGTTTTCCTTATATGAGATCAGTCTGACGTCACAAGTATGGGGGCCGGTATCTAGACCGGATCATCTGTCCCCTAGCTTGTATGAGGGACTGTTAAGTTGCTCATATGAGCTACACAACTCTTGAGAGAAGTCTAGATGCCGGTAGTACATTCTTGTAAGTCTCTGGGAGCTCGGTGGCGTCCGCTCTAGTAAACGAGTGACCACCCTTCTCGCGTTGCGTACAACGGATTTAGACAGCATAAAAATAAGCAGCGGAAATCCTAAGAGTTTTTGAAAATCGAAACTCTTGGTATTCGAAAAGTGGTTGGTAGGCATTAAATGCGCACAGCATGATTAGACAATAAATGCGTTTTTTATGCAAGAGCCATCCTTGCCCAAGAGTGTAACCGTCGATTGAGCTTATTGGGCCTGGATTCAAACTGAGTGGGGGCCCATTAAGCGAAAATGTTTGCTGAAACGTTACTGTTTTCGCGCCCGTTTGTGGTGAAACGACGGAGTCGTTTCAATTTGAAAGGGTTGCGTTTTGAGGCAAGCCTTGTGACCTTCGATGAAACACTGTGTTTCTTCGTTACCTATAAAAGGAACTCTTGGCAGATTTAGGAATCCATCCTTACTCTCAAACTTAGTGAAACTCTGCTCAAATTTCCTTGGAATTTCCTTGTTGTCTTCAACTTCTCAAAGATCCTCTTTCTTTAGGTAACCTTCCTTCCCTTCAACTCCTTGCAATTTTAATCATTCTATTTCCATCATGCGCCCTAGAGCTGGACACGCTGGTCCTTCAAATAGAGGGAGGTTTGGCTATCGTGCCCCCCTTAGCCACCGTGGTGGGAGGATTCCAGCGAATCCTCCTGTGGCTGGGCGCCATCGCTCAGAGAGAGCCGAAGCTTCTTCCTCACGAGCGTCTTCTTCATCTCGTCGCTCTGAGGTTCCCCTTGGTTCGAGGGCTACCAGCCGCTCTGATGAGGGGTCAAGTGCTGAGGGTTATCTCTCTGACGATGTTGCTTTTTATCACAGCACCTACGCATTCCACCGCGCCTGCACAACCATGGATCTTCCAGGACGTGGAAAAACGCCGTTTCTCCGCTCTGCTGAAGGGTGTGTCAATATTGTGGCACACCGGCTTGATTGGGAGAAACTTAACAGGGAAAAACCTTACTGCTGGGTGGAAGAGGAGTTCTTAGAGATCCCTTCGCACCATGCAAGCGAGGAGGAGCGCACGGTTTCTTTCCGCTGTAAGATATACTCGGATAAGAAGTACAAAGCACGATACGCTGTGATGGCTCCGCATCCTTCTGAAAGAATATGCCACAACGTCCCTGACGCGCGGTCGGTCTACATGTACGACTTCGTTTTCTTAAAGCTGGGGGTGCGCTTTCCACTGACGGATTTCCAGATGGCCGTCCTGCGTTTCTTAGACTGTGCCCCCTCACAATTACATCCCAACGGTTGGAGTCTTGTCCGGGCTCTGGAAGTCTTGGGGGAGCATTTTGGCTTCTCCGCCACTGTGGCCAAGCTATTTTACTATTGCCAAGTGGTCCGCCGAGCTAATAAGAAGGGCGGCCTTAGGTTCATTACACTCCGTAGTGACTCAAGGGTTGTAAATTTCAAGTCTTATACGGAATCCGCAAAGGTAGATGGGCGCTCCTTCAAGCACTACTACACGCGGGTCCGGATTCAACCAAATAAGCCGGTCTTCTAGCGAAATAAAGAGGGGTTTACCAAGTTTCCCCTTAGCTGGACGCACGAGCATTTTCTCCTTATGAGCCGTGCTTATTATACAGATGAGAGTGAACTTTCCCCTCATTCTGTTGAGGTCTTGAGCGCCCTGCAGACGGCCTCAAAGACCCTCAAAGGGTTTTCCAGCCGTCTTCTCTTAGCCGAGGAAGACATCAAAAACACCTACCTCCGTAATATTCGCTCTTATTCTCCTTGTGTTGTATGGTTATACCGTTCTAGTTATTTTCCTTCTTGTATGCTTATTCAACTCTTTTTGTTTTGCAGAACAAATTGAAAAGGCCTGCCCAGAAATGTTGTCGCTAAGGTCCATGATGGCTGACGATGACTCCTCTTCTGAAGAAAATGAAATCCAGGCGAAGAGGAACGCCACCAAAACTCCCCTCATTCCTCTGACTTCTGCAGTAGGAGATGAGGTTCCTCTCTTCGAGGAGGAGGAGACCGAAGAAGCATCTGAGGCCGCTGGCGCGGGTGGCGAAGAGGCCGTCCCAGAGAAAAAGAGGAAGAAGAGGCATCTTGTAAAGAAGGCCAATCAAGAGAAGCCCTCCTCTGATGACCCTGCGAAGAAGCGTCAGAGGACGGCCGAAGACGCTGAATTGAAGAAGGACAAGGGAAAGAAACCCGTTCTTGAGTCTTCTGCCCCTTCTTCTCATAATGCTTCGGAACCGGACTCTGGGAATGGTCCTCCTCCAGCATTCGATCCTCCACGCGACTCCTTCCTTTCTCCTTACTTGTGGTTTCAAGGATCCATGCCTCCTACTCTCCCAAAAGCACGGTATTGCCTCCGCCCTTCCCTCGACGCTGCTGGAGTCCGAGGTGCTTGTAAGGCTGGCCGTTGGCAACTTGATGAACTGTCTGGCCTGCTTGAGTCCCTGAGCGAGAAAGCTGACTATATGGATCAGGTTGAAAAACTTGAGACCGAACTCGCAGTGAAGGAGAAATGGGCAGCCAAGCAAGCTGAAGTTCGCAGGGGAGTGGAATCGGAATTGGAAAAAACTAAAGAAATACTCCAGAGGAAAACTGAAGAGGCAAGCAAAGTTCATTTTGCGAATAAGGCCCTAGAACGGGAAGTTGCCGACCTCCAAAATAAGAACAAATCCATACCCCTCCTTGAAGAAGAATTACAACTGGAGAAGAAGAGATCGGCTAAGCTTGCTGACGATCTCAAAGTTATGGAGGATGGTCGCAACAAGGACCTTGGGGAGTGGGAGTCTATTCGGAAGGAGATGCAAGCCCAAATTGATGAACTCAAAAAGGGTGGTGCGAGTGCTGGGCCTTCAGAAGAGGATTACGCCAAGGTTCAAAGAAGGCTAGCTGCTGCAAAGGCCAAGGCTGCCAAAGCCTTGGATATATGCAAAAATGTGGCTTATGAATCTTTCGGCCTGGCCCTTCGTCAAGTCTACTATCGTAACCCTGGAATAAAGCTGAATTTGTACGGATTAGATCCGTTCTTTGAGTTCCATGGGGGAAGACTTGTAGAAGTTCACAAGGACGGATCGCACCATGAACCCAATGCATCTCTATACGAACTGCCTCCCCTCCCAGAAGGTCAAAGTATGGAGCCTACATCGTCCACCGCTGCCTCTGGAGCTAAAGCACAAGAAGGTGCCCAAACTGGGGCGGAGGACCAAACGGAGAAGGCGGGAGTATCCACTGTGGAGGATCAAGCACCGGCCTCTTAATTTTATGCTTTCACTCATAGCCGTGTTCTGGGATCGGCTCCAGCTTTAAAACATTTTGTAACCTGCATATTTCCTTATTTTTGAAAATAAGATTCATTATTACTTTTCCTCAACTGTTTGCATCGAATGTGTGAGTGCTGAATAACTTGGTGTTATACAAAACACTTTATTATTTCCAATGCTTTGCGAATCCGTTCTGCGTGGTTACTTAGTTACTTAAAGCGTGCTCATCACACTAGATTAAGATAACAAATTGTAATGAATAAATAACAATTAAGTTAAAGCACGCCCTGTCCCCAAGTGTAAGTTCATTGGGAAGGGAGAGTTTATCTCAAAGATTACCTTTTAAATTCTTAAAAGATAGAAATGCTTATCTGTCCTCGAAGATATAGAGCGGGTACATTAGCTTTCAACCGCTCTGGGATGGATATTCCACAATTGAGGACGGATATTGCCTTTGAATTTTGTATAGCTTTGGCAAGGGTAAGCTTTATGCCTTTCTCTTGAGGTTCGGTTTGGTCCTACACCTCAAGTCTTCACACGGTGTTCGGTTCGATCCTACTAACCGTACTTGGAGTTCGGTGCAATCCTACAATCCAAGCCTTCAACACGGGGTTCGGATCAGGGCTAATCCTGAACCTACTGCGCCCGTTACTCGGGGTTCAGCGCGGTTTTCTCTGTGAACCGGCCTACTGCGCCCAAGCCTTCGCATGGGGTTCGGTTTGTGGCCTTGAAAAAGGACCAGCCCTACAACCCATGTTGTCTTCGAATGGGGTTCGGTTTGTGGCCTTGAGAAAGGACCAGCCCTACAACCCATGTATTCTTCGAATGGGGTTCGGTTTGTGGCCTTGAGAAAGGACCAGCCCTACAACCCATGTAGCCTTCGCATGGGGTTCGGTTTGTGGCCTTGAGGAAGGACCAGCCCTACAACCCATGTAGTCTTCGAATGGGGTTCGGTTTGTGGCCTTGAGAAAGGACCAGCCCTACAACCCATGTATTCTTCGAATGGGGTTCGGTTTGTGGCCTTGAGAAAGGACCAACCCTACAACCCATGTAGTCTTCGAATGGGGTTCGGTTTGTGGCCTTAAGAAAGGACCAGCCCTACAACCCATTCCACCTCAAGGAATTACATCGTCTGACTTGGGGGGTCTCCCTCCGTTCTTCGAGGAATTATCACATCAACTACAAAATAGGTAGTTGCGTTCATCCGTCCTGAGGTGTATGCGTATTAAACCACGGCTTTAAATCATAACACATAAGAAAAGTGAGAATGATAGGGCGGTGAAAGTGTATTCTTATTAAAACTGAATATAGATTACACAAAGAGCATCGTTGGGGCTATGCCTCGTTAAAACCTTCTTGAGAAAACCCAGTGGGAAAAAACTCAAGTAAGGAAAAAGAGTACACGCCGTCTTACCAACTAGCTGTAATACACTCGTAAATTCTGAGTGTTCCATTTGTTGCGGATTGGGGTTCCATCAAGTTCTTCCAATCGGTATGATCCCTTTCCAGTCACCTCCGAAACTCTATAAGGTCCTTCCCACGATGGTGCTAGCTTTCCTTGGTGAGCGAACTTATTCCCCACACTGGCCTTTCTCAGAACAAGGTCTCCGGTGTTAAAAGCTCTGTACTGGACACGTTTATTGTACCGGAGTGCAGCCTTTGCTTTTATTGCCTGATCTCTGACGAAAGCCTTTTCCCTCAACTCTTGGAGGACGTCCAGCTCTGATGCTAAGTTGGCGTTGTTATCTTCTGCTGAAAAATACTCAACACGAGCCGATCTTGTTTGTAACTCAACTGGGATCATCGCCTCAACCCCGTACACCAACCGGTATGGGGATTCGTTAGTTGAAAAATGAGGCGTAGTGCGGTATGCCCATAGAACATGACATAACTGGTCAGTCCATCCTCCCTTCGCTTCTCCCAGACGCTTCTTTAACCCCTTTAGCACCTCTCGATTAGCTACGTCTGCTTGCCCATTGGTCTGGGGGTGTTCAACAGATGAAAATATCTGGACTATCCCCAGTCCTTCAAGTAAATCCGTGAACTTTTTGTCTGTAAACTGTGTGCCGTTGTCAGTCACAATCCGCCCTGGCACCCCGAACCGAGCAATGATATTTTCGTACATGAAACGTCTTGTACGTGCAGAAGTGATATGCACTACTGGTTCTGCCTCGATCCATTTGGTGAAGTAGTCTACCCCCACAATCAAGTATTTGATACCTCCTGGCGCAGTGGGAAACGGACCCAGAATATCAAGGCCCCATTGGTAGAACGGCCAAGGCACAGCAGATGAAGATAACTCTTGGGCCGGTGTATGGTGGAGATTGGAGAATTTTTGGCAAGCGTCGCACTTCCTCACGAAGTCTGCGGAATCCTGCTTCACAGTGGGCCACCAGTATCCAGCCCTGAGGACTTTTCTCATTAGGCTTCGGCCTCCAGCGTGGTGCCCACATTGCCCCTCGTGTACCTCAGTTAAGACCGCTTGAACTTCGTCCTCTCTTAAACATGAAAGATACGGGACAGAGAATCCCCTTCTGTAGAGAACACCATCGACCATAGTAAAATATGGCAACTCCTTCTTTACTCATCTCCTTTCCTTCTCGTCAGTGGGAAGTTGACCATCAGCCAGATAACGAATATAGGGGATGACCCAAGAATCCTCATATGGATAGCTCACCATGACAGCATTCAGAGAAGGATACAGAGGTATACTGGGTGATGTCAAAGTGCTTTGAACCACCGTTGTTGTGCTACCAGGCTGCTTTGTACTTGCCAATCTTGACAAGATGTCCGCTCTGGTATTTTCTTCCCTGGGCACATGCTTGAACTCTAAAACTTTAAATCTACCCTTCAACTCATTAACACAATTCAAGTACAATTGAAGTTGTGGTTCCTTCGCCTGGTACTCCCCCTGGATTTACGAAATCACCAGCTGGGAATCACTGCAGAGTGTAACTGCTGATGCTCCAATGTCAATCGCCGCACGGAGGCCTGCCAAACATGCTTCGTATTCAGCTTGATTGTTGGAGGTCTTGAAATTGAATCGGAGGGAAATTTCTAAGTGTACGCCGTCATCACTTTCTACCACCACACCTGCTCCACAACCTTTGCTGTTCGACGAACCGTCGACGTAGATGGTCCAATGCGCTCGAGGGGTGGCCGGGTCTGCCCCAGTCATTTCCACTACAAAATCAGCCAACACTTGCGCCTTGATGGCTCCTCGAGGCTCATATGAAATTTCAAATTCAGATAGCTCAATAGACCATTTTATCATCCTTCCAGCGAGGTCCAGTTTGCTGAGCACTGAACGGAGCGGCAAATCCGTTCTCACCAATACTGGGTGCGCATGGAAATAAGGCCTCAGCCGTCGTGACGCCCACACAACTGCCAGGGCGGCTTTCTCAATCTTCTGATACCTTCCTTCCGCCCCTTGAAACGTTTTACTAGTAAAGTACACCGGTCTCTGCCCTTCAGGGGTTTCTTTCACCAGGGCTACACCTAGAGCTTCGTCGGATATTGCCAAGTATAAGATTAACGTTTCGCCTGGATCAGGCTTAACAAGAATTGGTGGACTCGAGAGAACGGACTTGAGCTGCTGGAAGGCTTGCTCTTGTTCCTCTCCCCATTCAAAACTCTTGTGTTTCTTCAACGCTTTATACAAGGGAAGGGACCTGTGTGCCATCTTAGGCATGAAACGAGCTAAAGCGGCCACTTTCCCATTCAATGACTGGACCTCCCTCAAATATTTAGGACTCTGCATGTCCAGTATTGCTTGACATTTCCCGGGGTTAGCCTCAATGCCTCGTTGAGTCAACATGAATCCCAAGAATTTTCCTGCTGGAACGGCGAAGGTGCACTTTAAAGGATTTAACCTCATGTTGTATTGCCGAAGCCTAGTGAAAACTTGGCGTAGATCTTCAATGTGGTCTCCTCCAGCGGACGTTTTGGCTATGATATCATCAATATAAACTTCAACCAGCCTTGTATGCATCCCTTCAAAGACTTTGTTAATCATGCGCTGGTAGGTAGCGCCGGCGTTCTTTAGTCCAAAAGGCATGACGGTGTAACAGAAAACACCGCGGTCATTAATAAAGGCAGTTTTCTCCTGGTCTCCCTCCCACATCGGAATCTGGTTGTACCCCGAATAGGCGTCCATGAAACTGAGATATTGGTAACCAGATGAATCATCCACCATGCGATCGATGTTGGGCAGGGGATATGGATCTTTAGGGCAGCAACGGTTAAGATCCACATAATCTGTACACATCCTCCATTTGCCGTTAGCCTTCTGCACCATGACTACATTAGAAAGCCAAGATGAATAACGTATCTCCCTTATAAAACCTGCTTTTAACAACTCCTCTGTTTGCTCACAAGCTGCCCTCTGCTTCTCCGGTCCCAACCTCCTCTTCTTCTGAGCCACCGGTCTGGTTTCAGGATACACTGCAAGTTTGTGACAACAGAAATCAGGATCCATCTCCGGCATGTCTGCTGCTGTCCATGCGAAAAGGTCTTTGAATTCCTGCAAAAGGGTTAATAAGCGTTGCTCCATAGCAGACTCCAACTTATCGTTGATGTGCGTGACCTTCTCTGGGGAATCTCCCAATACGACATCCCTGGAACCACCATCTGGTGTGGGCTTAGATGGATTGAGTGGATCAATCTTCAATTCCGCTCTGGGGTCTAGGTCAATAAGACTGACAGACCCTGCCGCTGTTCCTCCGTCGTTCAACTTCCTCTTCTTGTTGAATACATCCAACTTAACCATGTTGAGGCTCAGATTATAACAATATCGAGCCATCTCCTGATCTCCGCGGAGTGAGGACACAGCGTTGTCCTTGTCGATAAATTTGATCAAGAGATGAGGGGTGGATACAATTGCTTCCATAGCGTTCAATGTTGGACGGCCTATGATACCGTTGTACGGGGATTCCACATCAATCACCAGAATTCTTGACTTGACTGTTCTTGCACCGGGCTCCCCTTCAAAAGAAATCAAAGTGTCGAGGTATCCCTTGGTGGGTTGCTTGGCTCCGTTAAACGCTGTGAGTTCTTGTGTGTATGGTTGTAAATCTGCATCACTGAAACCCATTCGTTTGAAACAATTATAAAAGATAACATCACAAGAACTTCCCTGATCGATGAGGATCCTCTTGACGTCCTTATTGGCTATGACGGCCACAATCACTACTGCATCATCACCTCCTGGAATTGTTGGGCCGAAGTCATCATCTGTAAACGACACCGTCGGGGCTGTCACTCCGTCCCTGAAAGGGCGGTTATCCCTCGGTTTACCCTGGACTGACAGAATCATCTTATGGTGGTTCTTTCGTGCTGTGATTGATGTTCCTCCTCCCGCAAATCCTCCAGCTATCATCTCAATCACCTCTCGTCTGCCCTGTCTCTGCTGCTGGGGCATATTACTTTGTTGGGCACCTTCAGCAATCACTACCCCTTTCTGCTTCTCAGCCGCAGTGAACTTCCTTACTGGGTTGCGTGTATTATCATCTTCATCATCAGGATCTCTATTCCTTTTCTCCATCCTGTGAGGCTCATCCATAGATTTCTCCTTAAACAAATACTGCTTCAGCTTTCCTTCCCGAATGAGAGTTTCCACCGTATTCTTTAACGCCTTACACTCATCAGTGTTGTGCCCTGTCTGCTCATGGAAAGTGCAGTATTTACACGGGTTACCACCCCTCTTGGCTGGGGCTGGCTCCCTTATACCAAAGACGTTCAGAGTTGGCCAACCAACCTCCCTCATGATTTGTGAGTGCCTGGTGTTCAACGGAGCATAGTGATCGAACGATGATACGCGCCTATCTCGTGGATGCTGACGAGTATTCACAAAGTCTTCTCTAAAGGCATGCTTCTCGGGCCTCGCTCTCTCCTTTTCTCTCCGTGGCTGCTGAGCGGGTGCAGAAGGCTTTACTCTTGCTGCAGTTGCCTCTAGATGCATCTCTATGCCCACATATTTGGAAGCTTTCCTTCGAAACTCCTCGAAGGTTGTAGGTGGGCTCTTTGCCAAAGATAGGGCAAAGGCTGAACCTGGCTGAAGAGCTTCCACTACAATATGGAGTTGTATGGCCTCCGTGAGATTAGGGACCAACGCAGCCTCCTTGTAAAACCTTTTCAGGAACTCCTTAAGAGTCTCAGTTTCTCCCTGTCTTATCTGGGCCAGGGTGTGAGAAGTTCTTGGGATATCCCTGGAGATGACGAAATGGCTTTCGAATGCAGCAGCCATTTCCTCCCAAGAGTCTATAGATCCTGAAGGCAAACTTTTAAACCAGCTGAGAGCTTCCTCCGTCAACGTCCTTGGGAACATTCTGCACATGACATCTTCGTCTTCTCCCAGATACATAGCTTCATAAACATAAGCATCCAAATGCTTAGTGGGGTCGGTCTCTCCATTATACTTCCCAATCGACAATGGCTGAGTTGTTTGCAAATGTTTTGGAATGACAATACTCATCAACCTTCTTGAGAAAGGGACACTAAGCTTGTATGTCCCTGAAGTTACCACCGCCTGCTCCCTTCTCCTGATACTAACTCTATCACCAGAGTCCTGCGTCTGCTCCCTCTCTTCATATGTGGGGATCTTCGAATACTGGAGGGTGGTAGATCTATCCCTCGCTGATGCATGGTGAGCCTCCTCTGCATGAGACACTACTCTGTCCCCAGCTCCTCCTCTCTCTCGCCTCAGCTCCATCAGCTCCTCCTTCAGTTGCCTGATAACCTCATCGCGAGGGTCAGGCGTCTGCACTTGCACCATCCTCCGGGTTTGAGTTGCAGGGGATTCGAAGACGAGTCTCCTCCCAGCCTGTTGATGGGTCATATCCTCCACGTGACCTTCCACGAAATCTCTCCCATCACCTTCCATTATGACAACCTAACTTCTGCGAAAATGGGAATAACTCTATCGAGTCCCACTGGGCGTGCCAATGAACTGGTCTGGACCGGGGTCTAGGATCCGGTGTGGGACCAGCCACAAGGATGCAGGTGTTTTTAGGGTTTGCACACCGGAACTGTGTATATCCGATGTATTAATCCGGTCTCTCAGTGGGAGAGGCCGATCTTGTTGTCCTGGAGATCCTTTACACCAACGATTCGCGTTGTAGGGGGGCGAAAGGTGGTGCCACCTGCGAAGATTCTCCGACGCTCAAGTTAGAAGAGTGTATGAACTGAATGAATACTCAAGCGTAGTAACAGTAAAGTGTGAGATAGAATAACGATACCATGCATGTGTGTTGATATGGCTTCTTATAGTTGAACGTAAGAGAAAAAATGAGACGTTGGATGCAGGTGGGTCCCTTATCTCTGATTGCGTGTATATTGTGTCAATCAAAGTGGCTCGACTTTCAGAATGTGTCAGGAGGGTAGGTCAATTATCAGAGTACAATCCTCTAGAGAGAGGAGAGGATAATCACCTTTTCCGCATAATCTGCTGACACGCCCACTTACTTTCTGAAGCCATTGATGTGACGTATTTTGCTACAAACAGTGTCTTCGTTGATAAGTTATCAAAAGGCTCTTCTCTTGCTATGAGGGAAAAGCTAACAACTATATAAATATCTTGTATCAATGAACACAGAACCGTTACAGCGAAAATGAATGATGCTGTCATGGAGTGAGGGCGGATGACCAGACAACGGATATCCGGTGTGGTAACGTTGAACCTGGACACCGGTTTTCCTTATATGAGATCAGTCTGACGTCACAAGTATGGGGGCCGGTATCTAGACCGGATCACCATACAAAGATCTCTATAATTTACAAACACCATCTTTCTTGCCTTGAACAATAAACGCTTCTGGTTATCTCATTAAGATATCTTTCTCTAGCCCTGCATGTAAGAAAGTAATCCTCACATCTAATTGCTTTAACTTCAAATTTTGATTAACTACCAATGCTAGTAAAACATAAAACATCCTAACCTTTAATATAATTATCCCAATATAATTAATTAGAATAATAAAATTTAAGGGTAAATTTTCACGGTTTATAATAATTATTTAAACAATACCCCTGAACCAATTAAATAAACCTTTCCCATATATGGCGATATGAGAAGGTATGAAAATGATTAATACATAGCTTGGATAATCAAAATGAAGATTATCACAAGAATCAGCGGAAAGCGTATATTAAATTGTTAAATATAAGAAAATATAATTTTATAATAAAAGTAATAAAATTATATTAAGGTAAATAAAGAAAGTGAAGAAATTAAAGAAAATGACTTTCAATTTCTATATATGCAATATAACATACATATGAACACATACATATATTTATATACATTCTCAAATTTTAAACTTCAAAAAGAAGTTATTCTACATCAATTCTCAAACCTTCAAACATATATAACAACGTATACTATCAAGAGCCGGCCAAGGCTTTTACATACTATCACAAGATATTATGTATCAATATATATATAATACTTTAGTTTCCACTGAATGCGTTCTCATATGCCTTCACTGCGTCCTGTATCCACTGAAAAAGATAACCACAATAGGGGTGAGCATATACATGTCAAATGACAGTTATTGAATCGGATCAAGTGTCCAATTCATAATCATATATAAATCATAATCATATCACATAATCTTATAACATTTCATTCATTCACAATGATCACGTAATCATGTTGTTCACAACAACATACATCAATCCAACCACATGCTCAATCAAATGGATCCATTATGAAGTCTTTTATTTGTGTTGCAACACTGGCTCTCAGCCATAACTCAGCTTTCAGCTGATCCGGCCGTTTTACTGGTACCAAACCGTTTTCCCTCTCACGTGACACAATCACTCCCAGCGACAACGGTAGTGTCACGGGCTAAACCCCAAGCCCCGCTCAAGAGGTTTGCCTTGAGTCCCACCCAAGGTCTTTTGTGGAATCCTCGAAACCACAATCATATTTCATATTTGTTCATCACATAAGCATCTCATGCTTTATCAATATGCATCACATGCATTTATATATCATGAAAACTTCATGAATATCATTCATATCTCATATAAATTCAATATCAATACCACTCACATGAACAGAAAACATCATATCTCATAATATATCACACATATCATACATATTTGGGATTTCTCGTTGAAGATAACAATATTATCCCGATTCCATTCATAAATGATACATTTAAAATGTAAACGCTCCCCCTACCTGGAATAAACGATTTCAGAAGCTCCTCGAGCTACTAAATACAATCAGCTCGTTATTCACAAGCTCCGAATCAACTCTTAGTTCTGAAATCTTCCACAGCTACCTTGAACTAAGGAATTTAGAGTTCTTTCCACTCTCAAAATTTCAAACCGATCCAATGGTGGGATTTACAGAGATCGTTAATGGAAAAGGCGTCCACGAAGTGAGGAAGTGCTGATATATATATTCATATTAAGAGATAAGGAAGAAACAAGATAAAAGAAAAGAGGATAGGACAATAGAGAGGGTCCCATACTTAGAAAAAAATCAAAAAATAGAATCTGCTAGAGTTTAGAAGAATAGAGTGACGTGGAAGAGCCTCGATGATTGAAGTAAATATCAATTCTGACACTGTTTCGATATTTTGGCATATCTCTCTCATATCTTAATGGATTTTAATAAATTTGGTCTTGTTGGAAAGATAAGACAACGAGGAATAACTTTGTAGTTAAGGACTCTAACATGGTAAAAAGATTAAATTGAAAATACTCAGAAATATCTTTTTTCGAGAAGGATTCATCAGAGTCTCTTTTTGTTCAGAATTGCTTCACTCGGAGAGGATTCACTCAGAAATATTTATGTTTAAAACACTCAGTCATAGCTTTTCTCTCCTCAGAAGTGACCCATCCGGAAATGTCTCACCTGGAGACACCTCATTCAGAAATATCTCACTCGGATATATCTCTGCCTGAGTCAAAGCCTTTCTTCACTCGAAAATATTTCTCTCGGAAGTGCGTCATTCGGAAGTCTTACAACCAAAGGAATCATTCGGAGTCGAAGTTCAGTCCTTTCTCGGAAATCTTTCCACTTGGAAATATCACTCGGAGTCGAATACAATCTCGAAGACGAACCCAAGCACAAGCTCTCTGCAATCTTTAAGACACCCCAACACGAATTGAATGAAGGGGTTCACCACTCGGATATTTACTTTCCCCTGGAAACTATTCACTCGGAAACGTACTCATTCGAAGTTAAAGTCTTTCTCTGTCCAGAAGTACTTCCCCTAGAAAGACTCACTCGGTATGTCTCAATCAGTGCCATACCACGCGGGAATCGGAAATGTCTCACTCGATGCCATCCTATACGGAAGTGTCGCACTCGGAGACACCCCACTCGGGAAAGTTGCACTCAACTCAGAGATACCCCACTCGGAAATTCACTACTCAGAAATATCTCGGCCCGAGAAGTACTCATTCAAAATCAAAGCTTTTCTTCGCTTGGAAGTACTTCTCTCAGTTATGCTTCACTCGGAAACATCTTAACCTTCTTTCACTCGGAAGTATGGAACTTGGGAGTGTCTTTGCCCGAAAGATGCTCATTCGAAGTCAGAGCCCTTTTTTTTAGAATCAATCCTCTTGGGAATATTCCTTTCTGAGAAAAACGCTCGTCCAAAGTCAGACTCGGAAATTCTTCACTGATCCTTAATGAATTATTTTCTAAAATTTTCAAATTTAGGATGTTACAAAACACGCATAGAAGTGTGTCTAACAACATGAAAGAAAATCTTATTATAATTAACATTTTTTTTACTATAGTCATTAGCAATTAAATGGGCTTTATCTTAATGCTTCAACCCTTGGAATTCCATACTTTTTCTTGAAGATCCATTTGTAGTCTACAACATGTCTCCTTTTAAGTAACTCGACTAGCTTTCATGTTTGATTTATGTGAAAAGACTCAATCTCGTTTCCTATAGCTAAAATCCAACGGGTTAATTCACTGCTAATGATAGCTTTTTTTGAAAGTGGTTGGTTCTAAAGTATAAACTTCTATTACTACTTGCCATGCATAAGTAGCTATGTCTTCAAAACCATATCTTTGAAGAGGTTTGATCTGTCTAAGAGTTCTCTGTGTAATTGTGGCTTTTAAGAGTGTCGCAACCTGGATCGCGACGGCGCGGCCGACCCTCGAAAAGATTTTTGTTCCGAAGAGAAAACAGGGAGTCGCCACCAACGTTTTTATCCATAGGAAAAACATTGGGAAAACTAAATTCAGTGAAAGCACTGGTTTAAAAAATGAGATTCAAGTTCGGAAGTCGGTTACGAGTAGGGAAGGTATTAGCACCCTACATCGCCTGTCAGAAACACTACCAAGATTGAAAGCGCAATATAAATAGCCTTAAATAAAAACATGGTTTCTTCCTTTCTTTTTTTATTTGAAAACGACGGAATGGAGTAAGAGAACTGTACAAACATAGAATGTCGAAGCGAGGTCAACGGGACGTTTCATCCAAATTAAACTCGACTTCGATATGAGACAGAGAGGGGAAGAGAATGCTAATAAGACGTCACGCCTAAATTAGACATCCTCGAATAAAAAAAAAGACAGGGATAGGAAAGAGATAAGCGGGACGTCTCGTCCTAAGTATCCCTTCCCTATGAATTGTGGCGAGGCTTGAACAAAACTAGGGGGAAATCAACAAGACGTCATGTCTAAATTGATTTTCACGGAAGCGGCAAAAAAAAAGAACACTTATGAAAGAAACGCGAAAGCAAAGAAATAAATAGCAAAAAAAAAGAAATAAGAAAGATGGGCCCGACAGGAGTTGAGTCCCGCTCCTACGTATTCTTGAATTATCAAGAAATCAGGGTTACGTAGTTCTGAGTATTTTTTTTAGGAAAAGATTAGGAAAATGTTGGTGGGTATCATTTTGGTGAGGAACCCATACAAGACGAAGTTCTTCGCACGTGTACGGATCCTATAGAGGTTGTGTAGATGGAAGTATTTTCCGTACGACACTGACTAAAAATTATTTTTTCTTTTTTTTGATTTTTGATTTTACTTAGATTTGAAAGAAAACACATGAAACATTCATTTCCCTTTATTATTATTTTTTTAAAAAAACTACGAAGCAAAGGATGGAGGGTAGCAGAAGCTACAAGAGAGAAAGAGAAATAGTAAATTCGGGAAAGAGAGGGGAAAATGAGCGAAAACCGAGTGGGAGAAGAGAAAACCAAGTGAGAAAAGGGAAAACCGAGTAAAAATGGAAAAAACCGAGTAAAAAAATAGAAAAATGAAAAAAAACTGAGTAAAAATGGAAAAAACCGAGTGAAAATGGAAAAACTGAGTGAAAAGTGAAAATACCGAGTGAAAGTTAAGAAACCGAGTGATGGAGCAGGAGAGCTGGTCTCAGGATGCTGAACAGTGAGGTGTGAAGGGTGCTGGTGAGGAGAGGGGCTGTACCGAGTGGTGTTGGTGAGGAGAGGGGTTGTACCGGGTGGTGTTGGTAAGGAAAGGGCTGTACCGGGTGGTGTTGGTGAGGAAAGGGGAGGGTGCTGGTGAGTGAAGGAAGGGTGCTGGTGAGGAGAGGGAATGGAGTTGGTGAGTGAAGGAAGGGTGCTGGTGAGGAGAGGGAAGGGTGCTGGTGAGTGAAGGAAGGGTGCTGGTGAGGAGAGGGAAGGGAGCTGGTGAGTGAAGAGAGGGACGGAGCTGGTGAGTGGAGAGATGGGCAGAGTTTTCCTCTTAATCAATGCCTTCGGATCCCCTCAAAGCTTCAGCCCTTGTCCATTTATAGGCTTTTCCGAGTGGAAGGCCAGCTCAGGCTTCCACTCAGAGTGGAGGTAGCCTGGTAGTGGGGGACAACAGCTGGTGGGAATTTTTAATTCCTCCACTTCCGCCCCTGTCTGCCACCCCCAGGATTCCTGGATCCACTTGGGTGGTGGAATCCAAATCAGCACGTGCAATCCGAGAGAGCATGGTGGAAATCCGAGAGAGGATATTGAAATCCGAGAGACAATGTGGAAATCCGAGAGAGGATGACTCGGATTAGCCTCTCAGTCAGCATTCATCCTCAGTTCGAGTCAATTCCGAGTGAAAATAGTCCTTTCCGAGTGAGAATTCTTCTGGGAGGAGCTCTCCTATGGAAGGCCGAGTGAAAGTTTTGCTCGGTATTGGGTCGCTGTGAGGAGAACCCGAGTGAAAAAGTGTGCAATTGGATTGAGGGGACAAATAAGGCAATTCTGATTGGAACAATCAATCAGACCGAGTGAAAATTGACTCAGAACCGATTGAAGAGGACTCGGTGCTGATTGAAAAATGTCACTCGAAATTGGTGAAAAGTGTCTCAGAATTGATGAAAATGAGGGCTCGGAATTGGTTTAAGGAGGGATGACACGGAATTGGTTTGAAGAGGGCTGACTGACTGAAGTGTCACTCGGTTCTGACTGAAAATTAGGTCGGGAATGGGTGAAAGGATAGCTCAGATTTGAGTGAGAGTACTCACTCGGGAGTGGGTGAGAAAGGAATGACTCGGAACTGACCTTGGAGATTCTTGGCAATTTTCACTCGGAAAGAGCCTTCTCACTCAGAATTTGGGATCTTGGCAATTTTCACTCGGAAAGAGCCTTTCTTCTTACTCAGAAATTGGACTCTTGGACATTTTCACTCGGAAAGAGCCTTCTCCTCACTCAGAATTTTCATTCAGTCGTCAATTGTTCAGTGCACTCACTCGTCCTTATTTTTCAATCAGGAATCACTTTCACTCGGCAACCAGTTGCTCAGTACACTCACTTGGGAGTCGTCTTCAGAATGATTTCACACGGATTTGCCTTTCTTCAATCCAATCGGACACATTTATTCAGAAATCCTTTCATTCAGTCGTTGTCACTCGGAAACCGAGTGAAGATTGTCAACGAAACTGATTGAAGAATGGCTCAATCGGCAAATATTCATTCGGAGTTGTCACTCGGAGTTGACCTTCTTTGCAATCAGGGATTGGAAACTTTTACATTTTCACTCGGAATCGGTTTTCTTCCCATCAAAATCTGACTACCCAGATATACTCACAATCGGACTTCTGTTTCAATCGGAATCTAACCACCCAGATTCACTGAGAGTCGAACTTCACACTTCAATCAGAAGGTTTCAATCAGCATTTCTCCTTCGGATGTGCTTACTCGGATGTTGGGATTTTTTCACTCGGACTCAGCCTTCGCCCAGAAAAACACACTCCTCAATCAGATTCACTTCAATCAGTATTCTTTCATTCAGATTTCTCGCATTCAGAAAGCTCTCACTCGTATTCACTTCAATCAGCAATAGTATTCTACTCGGAAATGACTCATTCTGAGTAATTCTACTCAGATTGGATCATTTATGGGTCATTCCACTCGGATTCCCTAACAGGAGCCTATTCCACTCGGAAATGCTTCATTACGACTCGGATTTGATCATTTTTTGAGTCATTCCACTCAGATTTGATCATTCTAAGTTGGAATACAGTATAAAAGAAGATTTTTTCCACTTGGACCGGACCAAAAGAGGTGTTCACAGATGCCCTTCTTTACTTTTTTTTCACAAAAGAAACACGAAGCTTCTGTGTTTTTGAAGTGAAAAGGAAGTAAAGATATGAACACCAATGTAGGGGCCAAGTGGGACTTTTTGATGGCGTCTGATAGTGTCGGCAATCACGAGTCAGTGTGACCTTTCTTCTTTAAAGACGAGCATTTTCCACTTCCGTCTCTCTTTTCTCTTCTTCTTCTTTTTCTCTCTCTTCTTCTTTTTCTCACTTTTTTTTCTTTTTCTTTTTTTTTGGGAAAAAGTGGAGTGAGGCTATGCCACGTCTGGCGATGAGGGACGCCACCTTTGGGCGACGGAAAAGTAAAGGGTGCCATTTGATCGGCGCCTGGAAAGTAAAAGGTGAGGGTGTTGCCTCTTCGTTGACTGGAAAGTAAAGGGGTGCCATTTGATCGGCAACAGAAAAGTAAAGGGTGAGGGTGTTGCCTCTTCGTTGACTGGAAAGTAAAAAGGTGCCATTTGATCGGCAACAGAAAAGTAAAGGGTGAGGGTGTTGCCTCTTCGTTGACTGGAAAGTAAAAAGGTGCCATTTGATCGGCAACAGAAAAGTAAAGGGTGAGGGTGTTGCCTCTTCGTTGACTGGACAGTAAATACTTGGGGGAATATGCCCTAGTTTGACATGATTTGAAGGAATCTTGGGGAACTGCCCCTTGAATAAAGGAAAATAAACCCGGGGAGATGCCCCAGTTTGACTAGATTTAATGGAATCCCGGGGAACTGCCCCTTGACTAAGAGAATAAACCTGGGGAGATGCCCCAGTTTGACATGATTGGATGGAATCTTGGGGAACTGCCCCTTGAATAAATAAGAACGAACCTGGCGTGATGCCCCAGTTTGACTGGATTTAATGGAATCCCGGGGAACTGCCCCTTGACTAAGAGAATAAACCTGGGGAGATGCCCCGGTTTGACATGATTGGATGGAATCTTGGGGAACTTCCCCTTGAATGAATGAGAACGAACCTGGGGTGATGCCCCAGTTTGACTGGATTTAATGGAATCCCGGGGAACTGCCCCTTGACTAAGAGAATAAACCTGGGGAGATGCCCCGGTTTGACATGATCGAAAGAGCTTTGGGGAAAACTGTCCCTTGACCGAAAGAAGAATCTGGGGAGATGCCCCAGTTTGGGTTGACTGGGAAGTGTAGCCCCATTGGGGAAGGATTTGGGAAGTGTAGTTTTTGGCGATTATGGTTCCACCGGGGAAGAAAATTTGGGAAGTGCCAGCTTTGGCGATTATGGTTCCACTGGGGGAGAAAATTTGGGAAGTGCCAGCTTTGGCGATTATGGTTCCACTGGGGAAGAATTTGGTGATCCGGGGTAATGTCTCTTTGGGTGAAAGAGAATGGACTTGGGGTTTACTGCGGATATGCCGAAGGTCTACTAAGGAGAGAGTTGGGCAACTACACATCTTGGGGATCATGGTTCTTGGCCATCCTTTAACAGAGAAACGTGAAACTAATCAAAAACTTATAGGCGGACTTCCTTGGCGACAGGCGTTGAAGTAACTCATGGCCAAAATAATTATTACTTCTGACTTCATTGAGGTTGTTTCGCAGAGTTGGTTGAGCTTGCCCGAGGTAAGATCTGGCAATGGTGTACACTTCGTTCCCCATAACTTTGTGTTTTCGTCCTTCTCAAAAACTCATTTTTAAGAAATTCTTTTTAGGCAAAACTTGTTTATTCATTCTAGTCATGAACACATGTGAGAAGAAGGGAAACTTTTTATTTATGAACAACAGATATGTACAGGTGACAACAATAATGCAAAAAATATGACAAGGTGAGAGGAATTGATGGCAAGGATGGAAGGGAAGGCCTTTTAGATCCTCCATCGATTTCCTAAGAGCGACAAGATTCCGTTCTTTTCCATGATTTCCTGCTTATCTTCTGATTTTGCTTTCGAGGGCGTGACTCGACAATGGCTTTGATGCCCTAGACCCATCCCCTTGTCTGTGACTTGAAAAAATTGGCGTTACAGTGTTGAATCTATAGGGTGTGAATTTGTCTGGGCCGTTTTCTTGGGATTTTCGACCCCACCAATTGCTCTAACTTTTGCCTAGGTCGCCTTTTCAGGTTTTCAACCTAGCGAGCCCCCCTTTTTATTTCTTTTTTTTTTACGCGTAGTATCTTCTCACTGCGTCCGCGTTTATAGGCATCGATAGATCTTCCCCATCCATGTTGGCGAGTATGAGAGCACCTCCGGAAAAAACCTTCTTCACGACATAAGGCCCTTCGTAGCTAGGAGTCCATTTGCCCCGGTGATCTTTATGCATCGACAAAACCTTCTTGAGCACCAAGTCTCCTTCTTGGAACTGTCGGGGTCGTACTTTCTGTTTAAACACTCGCTTCATACGCCTTTGATATAGCTGACCATGGCAGAGGGCAGTTAGTCTTTTACTATCAATCAGATTTAATTGGTCATGTCGAGTCTGGATCCATTCAGCTTCAACCAGTTTGGCTTCCATGATTACTCGGAGGGAAGGAATCTCCACTTCAAAAGGCAGGACTGCTTCCATGCCATAAACTAAAGAGAATGGGGTTGCCCCAGTCGAGGTCCGGATTGAGGTACGGTACCCATGCAGAGCAAAAGGGAGCATTTCACTCCAATCCTTATAGGTTACCACCATTTTCTGTATTATCTTCTTGATATTCTTGTTGGCCGCCTCGACCGCTCCATTCATTTTTGGCCGATACGGAGAGGAGTTATGGTGAGAGATCTTAAAGCTCTCACAAAGCTCTTTCATCATCTTATTGTTCAGATTTGTCCCATTATCCATGATGATTTGACTCGGTAGGCCGTACCGACATATTAATTCACGTTTGATGAATTTGACAACAACACCTTTGGTTACATTAGTGTATGAAGCCGCCTCCACCCATTTTGTGAAATAATCAATGGCGACCAAAATGAAACGATGGCCGTTTGAAGCCTTTGGTTCAATGGGACCAATGACATCCAGGCCCCACATCGAGAAGGGCTATGGTGCTGACAAAACATTCAGAGATGACGGGGGTGCGTGAATATGATCAGCATATATTTGGCACTTATGACATTTCCGCGCGTAGATGAAGCAGTCCGTTTCCATGGTCATCCAAAAATAACCCGCCCTCAAGATTTTCCTTGCCATGGCATGCCTATTGATGTGGGTTCCGAAAGATCCCTCGTGGATATCCCTCATGATTCTATTTGCTTCAGCGGTATCAACGCAGCGAAGAAGGATAGAATCATGGTTTCTCTTGTAAAGCACGTCGCCATTTAAGAAGAAACCCATGGCGAGCCGTCACAGGGTTCTCTTGTCATTTTCTGTGGCATTGTCAGGGTATTCTTGCCTCTGGATATACCTCTTAATGTCGTGATACCAAGGTTTTCCATCCGATTATTCTTCGACTACTTGGCAGTATGCGGGCTTATGACGCCTTTCTACCTCGATGAGGGGCACGTCATAGTCATTGTTCACTTTGAACATTGAAGCGAGAGTGGCCAAAGCGTCAGCCATCTGATTATCTTCCCGAAGAACATGATGGAAAGAAATCTCTTCGAAATCTCTGATCATTTCCATAATGTGGGTGTGATAGGGGAGTAGCTTGCTATCTCTGGTTTCCCACTCACCTTTCAACTGGTGGATGACTAAAGCAGAGTCTCCGTAGACTTCCAGTGTCCTTACTTTCATATCTAATGCCGCTTGGATCCCTAAGGAGCACGCCTCATATTCAGCGACATTGTTGGTACAATCGAAACATAGCCTGGCGCAGACAGGGATGAATTCTCTTTTTGGCGAAATCAAAATGGCCCCAATTCTGTGCCCTAAAGCATTAGAAGCTCCATCGAATCTTAAAATCCATTTGTCTTTGTTACCGCCTTCTTTTTCGTCGGACAATGCCAGAATATCCTCGTCTGGGAAGTCGAATGGTATTGGTTGGTAATCACTTACGGGTTGATGGGCTAGGTAGTCAGCCAAAGCGCTCCCTTTTACGGCTTTCTGAGTGACATATGTTATGTCGTACTCAGTTAGCAGCACTTGCCATCGAGCAATCCTTTCGGTCAGGGCTGGCTTCTCAAAGATGTACTTGATAGGATCCATCTTAGAAACTAGCCAGGTAGTGTGACTCAACATGTATTGCCTTAAGCGCTTCGTAGCCCATGCTAACGCGCAACAAGTTCGTTCTAATACGGAGTATTGCATTTCACAATCAGTGAACTTTTTGCTTAAGTAATATATGGCATGTTTTTTCTTCCCCGTTTCATCGTGCTGACCCAATACGCAGCCCATGGACTCATCCAGTACCGTCATGTATAAAATCAGTGGTCTCTCAGGGGTTGGTGGTACCAATATTGGTGGTTCTTTCAAGTATTGCTTAATTTTCTCAAAAGCCGTTTGGCAGTCCTCATTCCATTGCCCCGGTTGGTTCTTGCGGAGTAGCTTGAAGATCGGCTTGCAGGTCGATGTCAATTGTGAGATAAACCGAGCGATGTAGTTTAATCTTCCCAAGAACCCTCTGACTTCTTTTTCTGTGCAAGGAGGTGGCATTTCTAGGATTGCCCTGACCTTGTCGGGATCCACTTCAATTCCTTTCTTGCTTACAATGAAACCCAACAGTTTGCCTGACCTTGCGCCAAACGTGCACTTGGCAGGGTTCAATCTAAGCTTAAACCTTCTCAACCGTTCAAACAGTTTCCTTAAGTCGCGGACATGATCTTCCGCGGTTCTGGATTTCGTAATGATATCATCCACGTAGACCTCTATCTCCTTGTGCATCATATCGTGGAATAAAGTGACCATTGCTCTCTGATAGGTTGCCCCTGTGTTCTTCAAACCAAAGGACATTACTTTGTAACAGAAAGTACCCCACAAAGTGACGAACGTGGTTTTTTCCATGTCTTCGGGTGCCATTTTAATCTGATTGTACCCGGAGAAACCATCCATGAAAGAGAAGATGGAGTGTTGGGTTGTGTTATCGACCAACATGTCAATATGCGGCAGAGGAAAATCGTCCTTAGGGCTGGCCCTGTTTAGATCTCGATAGTCCACACACATCCGCACTTTTCCATCCTTCTTCGGGACCGGGACTATGTTGGCTACCCATTGTGGATATTTGGCTACGGCCAAGAAACCGGCTTCGAATTGTTTTTGACCTCTTCCTTGATCCTGAGAAGCATTTCCAGTTTCATTCTCCGTAGCTTTTGCTTAACTGGTGGACACTCTGGTTTCAGAGGCAACCTATGTTCCACTATGCTGTTATCCAACCCTGGCATATCCTGATATGACCAAGCAAACACATCCCGAAATTCCCGGAGCAGTTCAATCAATTCATCTTACTGGTTTTTACTCAGGCAGGTGCCTATCTTGATCATTTTATCTTCTCCTTCATCTCCAAGGTTGATGATTTTAATTTCCTCCTGATGTGGGCGGATCTCCTTATCCTCTTGTTCCAACAATCTCGTCAATTCAGATGAGGGTCCAAAGTCTTCCTCACTTTCCTCGTAGACGCAATCATTTGGATAAACAGGGTCATGAAATAAATCCAGGTTTTCGTCGTTCTCAAGGAAATCATTTTTGGATCTGCATTCAGGTTATATTATAAAGTGAAAAGAGAAACAAACAAGTGAAAGGTTTAAGAAACAGAGAGTGCACAAAGATGAGGTGATGGGAAATAAAATGTGTTCATTGGTTTTTTTTAAAAATAAAGTAAACAAGTTCTGCCCTTATTACAAAATGGGTCCCGGAGCCTTGGGCATAGCAAGGGGACCACCAAATTATAAAATACAGTGATTACTCTGATAGAACGTTAATGGTTGTAGGGAACTCCATGACTTCCCAATTGCTCAGCTCTTGATCTGGATGGCAAGCATATACCAGCTCCACATTGAGGTCAGGCTCATTCTCAACCATGGCAACTTGATCCGGATATATCACTCCGGCGCTCTTGAAGCTCCGATAGAGATCGCAGATAGGGATTCTCGCAGTATTGATCTCTTGACCAGTAAGGCGAGCAACTCTCCTCCCCTTCTTTTCCTCTTCAACCCTTTTCTTATCTATCACAGTGGGCTTATATCCCAAACCATATCTGTTTTTATTTTTCGGGAGACTCACTGGTTGGGTTCTGCCTTCCAAATCCCGCCCTAATCCTTTTCCAGGTTGGTACCCTTTCCACAACATGTTCAGCGTCACCATTAGAGGTACGTTGGGGAAAGACACCTTTATAACGCTTGTTGCATTGGCAATCTCCAAGGCTTGGAAGGATGTTTCGAGGGCTTCCTCGGCGGCCTCAATGTATGGAGTGGATATGGGTTTGCTGACCAAAAGGTCCTCCTCCCCAGAAACAGTTACCAACTTGTTACTGATGATGAATTTTAGTCTTTGATGCAGCGTGGAGGGGACCACCCCCGCCGAGTGGATCCATGGTCGCCCTAATAAACAACTGTAGGCGGGCACGATATCCATTACTTGGAAGAGTACTTGGAAAGTACAGGGTCTGACTTGTATAGGCAATTCGATTTCTCCTATGACTTCCCGACGTGTCCCATCGAAAGCCTGCATAACAATGGAGCTAGGTCTCATGTATGTCCCATCAAAAGGCAGTTTTGCCAATGTGGATTTCGGCATGATGTTCAGAGAAGATCCATTATCCACAAGTACTTTTGCCAGGATATAATCCCGACATTTCATAGAAATATGGAGGGCTTTGTTGTGCCCTCTTCCTTCAATAGGTACTTCCTCATCTGTGAAGGTCAAGTAATTATTGGCAATGATATGCCCCACTATGCCCCTGAATTATTCGACGGGTAAGTCATGCTTCACGTGTGCCTCGCTCAACACCTTCATCAACGTGTTCCGATGTGGTTCAGAACTCATTAGCAAAGACAAGAGGGAAATTTTTGCAGGGGTGTGGTTCAATTGGTCCAACACCTGGTAGTTACTATGGCGAATAAACTTCAGAAATTCCTGGGCTTCCTCTTCAGTCACAGCCCCCTTTGTTTCGCCAGAGGCTACTTCTTTCCCAGTTTTTCCTTCTCCGGTAGCCTTGCCTTGTTTGGGCTCAGGCGGCGTATATACCCTTCCACTCCGTGTCATTCTTCCCACTCCGGTTATATTTGTAATAGAGGAGGATGGCATGGAGTTGACCACCTCTGGATTGGTGATGACCACATCTGTATTGTACCTCCATGGCACAGCGTGGGAACTCTGGAAGGGGAAAAAGGTTGGTGCCCTTACCGTGAAGACAGTCTTGGCAGGAGCCGAAGCCGCTGGCGTATCCTTGTTATAGTATACGACCAGGGGTTTCGGAACTCGTGCCTTACCCTATCCCTGTACCATATTTATTCGTCCTTCACGGCGCCTGCAGACCTCTATGACTCAAGCATTCATGAGTCTTTGAAGGGTTTCCTGGAAGCCCCTTCGCTTTGCGGACTAGAGGTCATTATACTCTTCATCCCATGACCCCTCTATTAATCCCACCTTCAACATATGGGAGTGTATTGTTTCCAAAGGCATTTGGATGTCCTCTACTTTGGAAATGCATTCTTCATCCCCCTCTATAGCGTTGACATCCGGTCCTTTATGGTTTGGAAGGGGATTGGTTGTCACACTTGGGCTCCCTTCTTTAAAGCTTATCCAGTCGGCCTGGATTAGGTCCCTTACCTTAAACTTCAGTGCCGGGTAATTCTCAGTAGAATGTCCCGGTGCACCAGCGTGGTAATCACACCGTGCATTCGGGTCATACCCTCTAGGATATGGCGGATGAAGTGGCTTTAGAGGGCATGGCACTACCATCGTGTTTTTGATGAGGTAAGGGAGAAGCTTTGTGTAAGAGATGGGAATCGGATCAAATTGCGGTGGGGCACGGTCATTGTTTTGCCTTCTCTGATTTGGATTCGGTGGGTTCATTTGTGGCTGTTGGTATGGCGCTTGTGGTGGTTGATATGGTGCCTGTAGTGGTGCAGGCGGTCGCATGACAGGCAGGCGGAAATATGGTGGATGTGGTGTTTGAACGGCAGCCACATATGGATGTGGTGTATTATGATAGGTTGATGGAAAGGCGACCAGGGTGGGTGGCCTCGGCTGGTTTCTTCTCTGATTATGGGAGATTAGGTTAGTCTCTCCCCCTCTTCTCTTCCCCTCCCCATGGGAGGGTCTTCTTGCTGCATTAACTCCAACTGGACCTCGGGTGATCTTCCCTGTCCGGAGGCCATTCTCTATTCTTTCTCCGATAGTGACGATATCGGAGAAGTGGGATGAAATACTTCTAATCATCTTGTCATAGAATGGCGATTGGAGTGTGTCAATAAATGTCGAGATCACCTCTTTCTCAGACAGAGGTGGGTCAACTTGCGCTGCTACTTCACGCCACCGTTGGGCATATTCTTTGAACGTCTCGTTGTCTTTCTTGGACATGTTCTGCAATTGTACTCTATCTGGCGCCATGTCCAAATTGTACTTATACTGTTGCATGAAAGCATCTGCCAGATCCTCCCAACAGCGTATACGAGATCGTTCAAGATGGTTGTACCAAGTCAGAGGCGCTCCGGCCAAACTATCTTGGAAACAATGGATGAGCAGAGGGTCGTTGGAGGCATACGAAGCCATCTTCCGGCAGTACATGGTAAGATGGTTTTTCGGACATGTCAGCCCCCGATACCTATCAAATTCAGGCATTTTGAATTTGGGAGGAATAACAACGTCGGGAATTAGACAGAGTTGTGCAGCACTGCCTAATCCAAATCGATTCATTCCATCTATTTCTCTTAAACGCCTTTCCAAGAACTCTAATCTTCCCTCCTAGGTAGCAGCAGTGGCAGTACTTGGACCTGTAACGACATAGTGACTAGCACTCCTGACTGGTCGGTCAATATGTGCCGGGCTCTCATTCGGCATTGAGGCTTGGTGTCCAGCTGTGGCTTGGGTAGCTTGTGGTTGTTCAGCCTGTGTATGGACCGGAATCGTTTGAGGATTCCGGACAAGTGGGATGTTTGGTTGAGCCGCGTGAAGGATTGTTTCCTGATAATCCGGCTCCTCTTGGAGTGGTGGGACATAGCCTGGGGGTAACCCATACTGTGGGAAGGGTATGACATTCCCTTTTTTATCAACAAAAGTGTGTTGTTGAACATGGGCAGGGTTCGACTTACCAAGGGGAACGGTAACGGTAGGCCCTGCAGGGTTTGAGCTCGGTCCTTCAGCATGACCTTGAGCGAGTTGGGGAATGGGAGGTTGCTGCCTAGCATTTTCAACTTCCGCTAAAGAATCCCTTTCTGCGATTCTCCTTTCGAACATCTTGGCCATTTCAGCCATCTGTTCTTTCAACTGATTAACCTCAGCTCTCAAATTCTTATTTTCTTGTTCCATATTGGCCATGAGTTTCTTCTTGAGCCTGGTCGCGTAGGGGTGCTTGCCCGTAGTGTCTAAAGAATCACGACAAACGGTTAGAAAAATAAAGGGAACAGTTAAAGAAAATAAAACAAAAATAAATGGGCATACGCGGGATACAATTCCGAATTTGACACGTATTCCTTAACCTTTTCCCAGAACGTCGCGTTCAAAAGTACTTGGTATAACAGTAGATCGGAAATTAACATGAGACAACTTGTGGAGATGAAAAGAACTTCATTATTTTATTCTTCCAAATGATACAACGTTGCTAGAAAGATTCGGATTACAAAAACTTTAACCATTCCTGGCTCGGGCAATCATGGCCCTCATTTTACAAAGTCTTTCCTGGCAATAGCTCAAAAATGATGATATCTCTTTGGGAGTGGACAGGGGATTGATCATGCCTTCGGCTTACTTCAGCATTGAGGGAAAATCTTCCAGGACTCCATTGGCTAGGTAAGCCAATTTAGCGAAACGATCCATCCATGAATGAATGATTTCGTCATTTTGGGCCAACTCTATCCTCAGAGCCTGTGTAGTCTCCTGGCAACGTCGTTCAGCATCAAGGGCTTTTTTATGCTCTGTGTTTATCTCTTGTTCGTAGGCATTTATTACTTCCTCAAGTTGTAGTTCCAATTTGTGGACCTGGGTTTGTAACATCTCTTTCTGTACCAAGGTCTCCTTCCCTTTCTCTCTGGATTATACCAGCATGTCCTTCAAAATTTGTTTTTCGGCCAATACAGCATCGCTCTGCTGACCCTTCATCTTTAACTGTGAATTGGCCGCCCGAAGGCATTGATCTTGTTTTATTCTATAATCTTCATCAATCTTTCTCTTTTTCCGTATTTCTTCCATAGCATGCCTTCCTTCGGAATTCTCTTTCCTATAGAGGGCGCACTCTTGTTGGCACTTCAGGAGGTCTTCTTCCAGTTTTTGATTCCTTGCCTTCAGCTCTTCTATTTGGGCTGTTAGTGATATGGTAACCTTGTCCTCCATAATGCACGGCGGAGGAACTGTGTCCACAGGTTGGTATGAAGGGCTCTTGAAAGGCAATTTCACGATGGAGACTCTGTTCACCACCCAATCTAAGTATTCAACTCTCACAGCATGGCTTCGTGCTCCCAGTTCTTTGCCCATCCTATGGACCTTCTTCCAGGCATTGGCTATGTCCCGAATAGTGGAGGTGTAATTCTCATTTGCATAGTACAAAACAAAAGGAGTAAGCAGTGCTTCGTCCGGCGGCCCAAGTAGAGGATAAGCCAACTGCCGCTTAGCAATAACAGGATTATAATTGATGCAACCTTGTGTCCCCATTAGAGGAACATTTGGATATCCTCCACAGCTATAAATGATGGACTCAACTTCTAGCCATTGAGGACACCATCTCACCTTTTCTGCTGTAAGGCCCACAAGGTGATTAGCCCACTCGCGCCCATTTTTCGTTGCCAACTAACACAATTTCAAATCAGAGATGGGATACTCGGCTTTGCATAATTGATGAAAAGCATGGGATGTGAGCCACACATACAGAACAGGCAAACAGCAAATAATCCTCTTTCCTCCTTGGGTATGGCAGAAATCCAAGGTGCAATAGACATTGGCCAATACTGCTGTGACGGGATTTTCCAGTCTGTGCTTGCGAGCGGTGAAGACACCTATAGCATCATAATCCACATAGTTGTCTAAGTTATGGAATAAGACAACTCCATAGATAGTGAGAGCCAAGGTATCCATGAAAGCTTCCCATTCTTCCCTCTCTGCCACTATATGCATGTGTTTCTCCAGAAATTCCCTAGTAAATCCGGGAATCTGGTTTCTGTTCATTTGTACACCTTTTAACATTTCAGGATGGACCTTCAAAATGCGAGCGACAGAAGTGACTGATGCATGATGGTCCAGATGACGATAAGGAATCTGTCCTTCCACTGCCATCCCCAATATTTGTTCAAACTCTTCTATGGAGGGTGCCAGTTGAAAGTCTTGAAAAGTGAAACAGTGGAGAGGTGGGTCATAGAATTGAGCCAGAGCTGTGATGGCTTCTGTTTGGACGTCTACCTCCAAAAGTTTCAGGATCTTCCCATACTTCCTTGCGAAAGTCATCTTTTGTGTCACGCTCAGTTTCTTCCCTAGTGCTTGTAGACTGTCAGTATCGACCTTTCTAGCCTTGAGGTGCAATAACTTCTTTAATTCAGTCACCCCTATATCACAATTACTGTGTCCCATGTTAATTTCCATACTGACTTAGAAATACCGACAAATTCGGAATCGTCCTCTGCGAACATCAAGACAAAGAATGGAATCAGTTATTATCAAGTCCTAAAGACCAATGTTCCTCCCAGGGATTTGATACAAGTTAAAAAAGTGGGGGGGGGGGGGAACATGGATTTCTAAAACTCATGCGAGCTCAAAAGTCGTAGGTTTTCCCAATCGTCATTGCCACTTCAACCAGAGGGAAATGAAGTATATTTTTTTATGGATTGTTCCTTTGACGATTAGGAGAACCTATGACTTCGGACTCAGAGATACATGACAAAAAGAGAGGATCATCCATTCACCCGAAGAATACTTGTGTGTTCCAAAGATTTTCCAAGACTAAGCGAATCTTTGGGTGATAGATAATCCCTTTTTAATAACAGGAAAGTGAAAATGACATAAGATAAAGTAAAGTTTGCCCTTTCGTGGCCTAAGTCAGGTTTTGTTGAAGGTTTTCTCTGGACCCTAGGGCTTGTCTTAAAGTGACTCTTCACACCGGGTGGCTTATACTAGACTTCTAGAAGGTCACCAGAGCCAAGATCCTACCCATGACAGGGATGCAACAGTGGGGAACCACTAGGTGCATATGTCACAAGAGGTCGAACTCTAGTTGGGGTTCTCACGATCACCGGATAGGAAGTACATCCTATACGATTCCATATACCAACCCCTCCTAACTTAAGTTTCATTTGGGGCCCGGGTATAGGGCACCACTCATAAGTGTGTGCGAGTAATTTGTGAGTGTAGTGTGTGAAAGGGCATTCAATACATTTTTACCTTACCCCATTCTGCACAGAGAACAAACACAGAACAAATATACAAAGTCGTCTACCCTAGGGTTCAATAATTACAGGAAAGTAATATGGTCCTCTATCCTAGGGTTCAACAGACATGCAAAACAATAGACAATGAAACAGATAACGAGATACAATTAAAACAAGAACAAACATTCACAATAATTTATGGAAAATAAACAAGGGGAAGAAATCCCATCTAACAAAGGCTATATATAAAAATACGCTTTCAACCAAACTGGCCTGACTCTCTTAAGTGTCCCCAGTGGAGTCGCCATCTGTCGCAACCTGGATCGCGACGGCGCGGTCGACCCTCGAAAATATTTTTGTTCCGAAGAGAAAAACAGGGAGTCGTCACCAACGTTTTTATCCATAGGAAAAACATTGGGAAAAAACTAAATTCAGTGAAAGCACTGGTTTAAAAAATGAGATTCAAGTTCGGAAGTCGGTTACGAGTAGGGAAGGTATTAGCACCCTACATCGCCTGTCAGAAACAGTACCAAGATTGAAAGCGCAATATAAATAACCTTAAATAAAAACATGGTTTCTTCCTCATTTTTTATTATTATTTGAAAACGACGAAATGGAGTAAGAGAACTGTACAAACATAGAATGTCGAAGCGAGGTCAACGGGACGTTTCATCCGAATTAAACTCGACTTCGATATGAGACAGAGAGGGGAAGAGAATGCTAATAAGACGTCACACCTAAATTAGACATCCTCGAATAAAAAAAAGACAGGGATAGGAAAGAGATAAGCGGGACGTCTCGTCCTAAGTATCCCTTCCCTATGAATTGTGGCGAGGCTTGAACAAAACTAGGGGGAAATCAACAAGACGTCACGTCTAAATTGATTTTCACGGAAGCGGCAAAAAAAAAGAACACTTATGAAAGAAACGCGAAAGCAAAGAAATAAACAGCAAAAAAAAGAAATAAGAAAGATGGCCTCGACAGGAGTTGAGTCCCGCTCCTACGTATTCTTGAATTATCAAGAAATCAGGGTTACGTAGTTCTGAGTGTTTTTTTTTAGGAAAAGATTGGGAAAATGTTGGTGGGTATCATTTTGGTGAGGAACCCATACAAGACGAAGTTCTTCGCACGTGTACGGATCCTATAGAGGTTGTGTAGATGGAAGTATTTTCCGTACGACACTAACTAAAAATGATTTTTTCTTTTTTTTGATTTTTGATTTTACTTAGATTTGAAAGAAAACACATGAAACATCCATTTCCCTTTATTATTATTTTTTTAAAAAAACTACAAAGCAAAGGATGGAGGGTAACAGAAGCTACAAGAGAGAAAGAGAAATAGTAAATTCGGGAAAGAGAGGGGAAAATGAGCGAAAACCTAGTGGGAGAAGAGAAAACCGAGTGAGAAAAGGGAAAACCGAGTAAAAATGGAAAAAATCGAGTAAAAAAATAGAAAAATAAAAAAAAACTGAGTAAAAATAGAAAAAACCGAGTGAAAATGGAAAAATCGAGTGAAAAGTAAAAATACCGAGTGAAAGTTGAGAAACCGAGTGATGGAGCAGGAGAGCTGGTCTCAGGATGCTGAACAGTGAGGTGTGAAGGGTGCTGGTGAGGAGAGGGGCTGTACCGAGTGGTGTTGGTGAGGAGAGGGGCTGTACCGGGTGGTGTTGGTGAGGAAAGGGGCTGTACCGGGTGGTGTTGGTGAGGAAAGGGGAGGGTGCTGGTGAGTGAAGGAAGGGTACTGGTGAGGAGAGGGAATGGAGCTGGTGAGTGAAGGAAGGGTGCTGGTGAGGAGAGGGAAGGGTGCTGGTGAGTGAAGGAAGGGTGCTGGTGAGGAGAGGGAAGGGAGCTGGTGAGTGAAGAGAGGGACGGAGCTGGTGAGTGGAGAGATGGGCAGAGTTTTCCTCTTAATCAATGCCTTCGGATCCCCTCAAAGCTTCAGTCCTTGTCCATTTATAGGCTTTTCCGAGTGGAAGGCCAGCTCAGGCTTCCACTCAGAGTGGAGGCAGCCTGGTAGTGGGGGACAACAGCTGGTGGGAATTTTTAATTCCACCACTTCCGCCCCTGTCTGCCACCCCCAGGATTCCTGGATCCACTTGGGTGGTGGAATCCAAATCAGCACGTGCAATCCGAGAGAGCATGGTGGAAATCCGAGAGAGGATATTAAAATCCGAGAGACAATGTGGAAATCCGAGAGAGGATGACTCGGATTAGCCTCTCAGTCAGCATTCATCCTCAGTTCGAGTCAATTCCGAGTGAAAATAGTCCTTTCCGAGTGAGAATTCTTCTGGGAGGAGCTCTCCTATGGAAGGCCGAGTGAAAGTTTTGCTCGGTATTGGGTCGCTGTGAGGAGAACCCGAGTGAAAAAGTGTGCAATTGGATTGAGGGGACAAACAAGGCAATTCTGATTGGAACAATCAATCAGACCGAGTGAAAATTGACTCAGAACCGATTGAAGAGGACTCGGTGCTGATTGAAAAGTGTCACTCGAAATTGGTGAAAAGTGTCTCAGAATTGATGAAAATGAGGGCTCGGAATTGGTTTGAGGAGGGATGACACGGAATTGGTTTGAAGAGGGCTGACTGACTGAAGTGTCACTCGGTTCTGACTGAAAATTAGGTCGGGAATGGGTGAAAGGATAGCTCAGATTTGAGTGAGAGTACTCACTCGGGAGTGGGTGAGAAAGGAATGACTCGGAACTGACCTTGGAGATTCTTGGCAATTTTCACTCGGAAAGAGCCTTCTCACTCAGAATTTGGGATCTTGGCAATTTTCACTCGGAAAGAGCCTTTCTTCTTACTCAGAAATTGGACTCTTGGACATTTTCACTCGGAAAGAGCCTTCTCCTCACTCAGAATTTTCATTCAGTCGTCAATTGTTCAGTGCACTCACTCGTCCTTATTTTTCAATCAGGAATCACTTTCACTCGGCAACCAGTTGCTCGGTACACTCACTTGGGAGTCGTCTTCAGAATGATTTCACACGGATTTGCCTTTCTTCAATCCAATCGGACACATTTATTCAGAAATCCTTTCATTCAGTCGTTGTCACTCGGAAACCGAGTGAAGATTGTCAACGAAACTGATTGAAGAATGGCTCAATCGGCAAATATTCATTCGGAGTTGTCACTCGGAGTTGTCACTCGGAGTTGACCTTCTTTGCAATCAGGGATTGGAAACTTTTACATTTTCACTCAGAATCGGTTTTCTTCCCATCAAAATCTGACTACCCAGATATACTCACAATCGGACTTCTGTTTCAATCGGAATCTGACCACCCAGATTCACTGAGAGTCGAACTTCACACTTCAATCAGAAGGTTTCAATCAGCATTTCTCCTTCGGATGTGCTTACTCGGATGTTGGGATTTTTTCACTCGGACTCAGCCTTCGCCCAGAAAAACACACTCCTCAATCAGATTCACTTCAATCAGTATTCTTTCATTCAGATTTCTCGCATTCAGAAAGCTCTCACTCGTATTCACTTCAATCAGCAATAGTATTCTACTCGGAAATGACTCATTCTGAGTAATTCTACTCAGATTGGATCATTTATGGGTCATTCCACTCGGATTCCCTAACAGGAGCCTATTCCACTCGGAAATGCTTCATTACGACTCGGATTTGATCATTTTTTGAGTCATTCCACTCGGATTTGATCATTCTAAGTTGGAATATAGTATAAAAGAAGATTTTTTCCACTTGGACCGGACCAAAAGAGGTGTTCACAACGAGTGCTTGCTTTTAGTGAGAATCTTTAACATTCTGAGGTGTCTGAGTCACTTCAAACACTCTATCAACGTCACCTATCTAAGTTTTTTCAAACAACTTTGCATTGGCGTGTTCTTTTTCCAAAACTTAAGAAACTCGATCATCAACACAAACTGATTGAGGTATTTCACCAATATGTATTCTATTTGCAGTAGTAGCAAACTCTATCTACTTAGTGACATTATCAATCTTTCCTGTAATCATAGACCCTCAATAGGAGTCTTGAGTTCTATGGTACTAGAAGAGGAACGATTAATGAGATATCATGTAGTATTTATTGCCTTAGCCAAAAAGCTTTTATCTAGACCAACATTGGAAAACATACAACAAACTCTTTCCAATAATGTTTTATTTAGATGCTTAACAACACTATTTTGTTGTGGGGTATTTCTAACGGTGTACCACCTAACTATGCCTTATTCCTTATAAAAATTGTTTAATTATGTAGAACAAAATTCTAAACCATTATCAATTCGAAGAGATTTTACCTTTCTCCCCGTTTGATTTTCTACAGGGATCTTCCATTACATGAAGGCCTTATTCTTGTGTTTTGTCATGAACACCCAAGACTTCCTTGAATAATCATTTATTATAGAGAAAAAAAATATCTAGCTCCTTTAAGAGACAGAACACGTGAATGCTCCCAATAGTCTAAATGGACATAATCCAAAATGGCCTTCATAGTGCATAAGGCCTTTGGAAAGTCATTTTATGTTGCTTCTAAAAAAATATAATGCTCATAAAATTAAAGTTCTCTATCATATGATCTCTTATGAGATGTTGCTTGCTCAGAATCATCATACCTTTCTCACTTGCATGACTAAAATGCATATGCCAAAGACTTGTATAGGTTGGACCATGTGTCTAAACTAGACTACGTGTCTGAAATGGGCCATGACTTTCAACATGAAAAGCTAATGAAACTGAATTTAAGATAATAGAACCTTTAAGGATGTATGAGTTCCCAATTCTACTTCCTCATAACCACACAAGAATCTTTTCTGATTTGCATTACTCTACCTTTAGCATTACACTTGAACGCTTTGGACTCTAAGGCACCCACAAATATCAATCCTTCTTCAAATTTGGAACATGAAAAACTTTAGTGAGCATTCTAACAACTCCATTATGTATTCTGATTTGAACTAAACCTACACTAACTGTCTAATATGGCGCATCAAGACCTTTCCTCTAAACTTATTTTCATATGAACTAAATCAACTTCTATGTGAATACATATAATAAAAACAACTAGAATCAAGTACCCACCAATCTTCAAAGTGTTGATGTTTATCAATAATATAGGGTACCAATCACTTTTCAGACAATGACCTTTCTTGCACAGTTACAACCATTGGTTTTATTGTCTTTATCTTAGGACAATTTTTCTTTCAATGCTCTGGTTCCTTGTAGTAATTACAAATGTCCTTTGGATCTTCCTTGGACTTCTTCTTGCCTTTATTTTACTTCTTTTTCTAATTTTTGAAAGAATTCGTTATCACCAAACCTGCACCGGAATTTCCCTCACCATTCTCAGACACCTTATGACAATGCTCTTTTAAGTGTAAACTTAACTTAACTTTTCCAAGGTAATGCTCTATTTCCCAATGTTAAGAGAATTAAAGAAATTCACATACAAAGGGGTAGAGACATTAACAAAATCATCGTAGCATCTTCATCTTCCACCTTGACCTCAATATCTCAAAGTTATATCAAGATTAAATGAAACTCATCCAAATGGTGTTTTAGAGATTCACCTCCCTTTGTCTGAAGACCGAACAAACGTTGTTTCAAAAGCAACTTGTTATAAATTGACTTAATCATAAATAATTTCTCCAATTTTAGCCATAATTCCGTAGTCGTTTGTTTTTTAACAATCTCAAAAAGAAAGGTGAAGGTTCCCACACTCTCTGCTTCTTTAATAAAGCACACATCTTGATACACCAAATATTATAACTATTTTTTCCATTGAACTTTTCAATCTTGATGTTGTTTATCATCTTCTTGAATGGACCCTCACACAAATCTCAAATGTTGATTGCTCTTGATACCATTTTGTTAGGCAAAACAATGAGAACTAAATTTCTACAACAAACATAAGAAAACCAACAACTAGAAAGGAGAAGAAAAACCAAAAAACACAAATGAAAGAACAAACACAAAAGAAACATAAAATGGGGAAGAAATACACAATAAGATTAATATGGTTCACCACAAAGCATCAAGGGCTACATTTAGAAACAACAACAAACTCCATGAAGATAGTGAAAATAAATTATAAAGTGATCACAATGTAGGAATTATGGGATGGATCTAAATCTTACTCCTTATTGTATCTTCAAGCAATTCTAAACTCATTTACAATTACAAAAACAATTATCCTTCACTCTAGGTGTTGACTGTATCATGTATAGGCGTGGTTTAAGGTTCTTAAACCCTAAAATTGGAAAAGGAAAAGTTAAGAAGATGAAAGCAATGGAGAGAATAGAGGGGGGAGAGGTGGAAATGCCACTTTCTAGGATCTAGAGGGATAAGTTTGAGGAAGTTCACCACCATTAAAGAAGTTCCAATTGAATAAGAACAAGGTAAAAGGCTAAACACTCTTAGGTTTCTATAGGTAGAAAATTCACTATCTCACTAAAATTTCAACAAATGAATTCTTTGATATAATTTACAATATGAGATGAGCTATATATACTCCCCCTAAATGTAATTTTCAAACTTAACTTGGGTGGGCTTGTTAAAGCTTCGTTCAATGCCCAAAACTTAAAGATACACGGCCTAAAACAAGTATTTGAGCATACAAAACCCAAATCTCTATCTAAGACCATTAATGAGCTTCTAAAAATGAAAAATAATCCAAAAATTAAGCCTGATACTAAAATAAAATTTGAATAACCTACACTCTGTGGATCCTTATCAAATTACCACTTCTGCGTTTGAATAATAGATCTAATATCTCACTCATGTAACTTCAGACAATCTACCAGTGTAACTCATACACCCCTATGAAACTCTCTCTTACAACTTTAATAAAGCTCTGTACACTCTCTTACTTTTACAATTATACATATTTTTCTATGATTATTATACTATCTTTTAAAAAGGCTGGGCCCAAGAGAGCTATAATGATTATTTATAGTCTCACAAAAAACATAAAAGTTAACAACTTTACAACTAAAAATTGTTCCACCTAAAATAGAAATTGTTACACATATATACAAAGAAGTTCAAGACATTTCTTTTACAATAAATTTACAAGATAAACATTTACTACATAAGTCACTATTTCAATCATTTAATAACATAGGTATATTTGAAAAAGTACCCTCTCTATTTATTTAACTATCTATTTAAAGATAAAAAATGTTTTTATTTAACTACCTACACTACTACAAGAAAGACATTTGTTAGTGGTTCTGTTACTACTATTGTCAATGGTTCAGGCGTAGAAAATGAAGGTGCTAACCTGATAACAATTTCAATCATTTAATAACATATACGTTCCCTAACGTCCATACGCACATATGCATGGAAAAAGTCATGTTCAAGTGCTGAATTAATGTTACCTTGTAAAATTAGTTAAGTTAAGTTTCCTTATTTATTTGCAAACCTCAAGGGACCTATTAGTAACTATTCAGTAGTTAGCTTTATTAGTTTTTCTAGTTCTATATAAATGTTTAACACTTTGTAACAGGGGATAATTTTACTCTACTAACTTCATTTTTAGATTTTTTTCCTCTCTCTAGAGTTTCTCTTTATTTCTAACTTCTCTAATCCCTAACCTTTATTCTCTGTGTCCATTTTTGTCTTCCTTTCATGAGTGCCTAATTCTCTTGGATTGGAGTTGAATGAAGCCTTCATATCTCTGAATCTCAAGTGATGAAGCTAAAGATGCATTGGAGTAGGTTCGAAACACAACATTTGTTCATCTTCAACCCTAGGATTGAGAAATCTAGACATTTTGAAGTTCTCACTAGAGAGGAATCATGATGAGGAATTCTTATTCGTATTTACTAAACTAGTTATTATACCTAAGGAATTAGAATAGTGCTAGGGTTCACCTTAATTTCGTATCTAAATTTAACTAAAAACTGATACCTAAGGGATTAGGATTGACCTAGGTTGGATTAGTGATAATTACCTATGGAATTAGGAGTTATCCATCTGTGAGATTGAATTATGCTTTGCTTGTGTCTGTTGTTGAGTTCATGCGAATTTGTGAGTTATGGTATACTAATTTCAGTTCTAATATATGTTTAGTATAGTTTAATTGTTAACATAATTCTACTTAGTGACACTTAAAAATTTACAAAAACAATATAAAATTCAGAAAATATAAAAACAAAATGCCTTTTGTTGTAAGGTTCAGCTAGAGACTTCCCTAGATTGTGATACTTAACGCAATCTCATTGGAAACGATCAAATATTCTACATCTTAACGATTGGTGCGCGTGCCATAGAATTTCATCTTCCGATGATTTCGCAGCAATTACCATAGGCAGGAAAATTGTCGATTGTACCGAACAACATTCCTCGTAGAGTGAAACTCTCATCTCGATATTCATCGTACACCTTAACACCATGGTCCCATAACATTTTTAAATCTTTAACTAAAGGAGCCAGATACATATCAATATCATTTCTAGGTTGTTTAGGTCTAGAAATTAGCATCGAGAGCATTAAATAGTTTTACTTTATGCATAACCATGGAGGTAGGTTATAAATCATCAAAATCACAGAGCATGTATTATGGGTGTTGCTTTGAACTCCATAGTTGACAATGCAAGTCATAGATTTCTTGGTTCATTCCTAAATTTTGAGTATTCATCATCAATTTTTCTCCATTGAGGAGAATCTGCAGGATGCCTAAGTTTCCCGTCCTTAATCTTTTCATCAACATGCCATGTCAAGTGTCTTGCATCTTCTGCATCATGAAACATACACCTGAATCTCGTTATTATATGAAAATACCATACGACTTTAACAGGAGAAGAATTTTCCTTATATCGCAAGACATCACATTTAGGGCAGCTGGAATATGATGCATATTCATTTCAAAACAAAATGCAATCATTGGGACATGCATGTATTTTCTGGTAACTTAACTCGATAGAGCACAACATCTGTTTTGCCTCATAAGCTCTTCCTTGGAGCATGTTATCATCTAAAAGCATCTCTTTTAGAAGAGAAAGTAGAGCTATGAAATTCTTATCACTCCAGTCATTTCTTGTTTTAAAGTTATACAACTTTAACAACGCTGACAACCTTGTGAATTTCAAGCAACTAGCATACAATGGTTTCTTTGCATCATTTCTTAAACTGTCAAACATCGCAGGACAATCTCGAAGATCATCCTCAAGCACCTTCACAATCCCTTCAACATCATCACCCATGTACATGTTATTTGTGTCAGTATCCATAGTTGTCAAGTTTACAATATTTCCTAAACTTTCATTACACCCAGCTCTTAGCTCACCATGCTTTGTCCAACATGTATAACTTGTAGCAATTCTGTTACACATAAGATGATCTTCTTATTCGTTAACATTAACCCGCCTCATATTTAGACAATACCATCATGGGCAAGGAATGTAGTTAGGGTCTTTGGCACGTTCAATTGCAAAGCTAATGGATTCTTTCACTACATCCTCGTACTCTTAAGACAAACAATTAGCATACACCCAATTCCGATCCATTCTTAGTAAATGTAAGGAAAAACTAATCATTAACTTGTGTATGGTTAACTCAATATAGAATAAACATTGTGTATACAAGTTACCAATCATTAATATAGTATGTGTGTGTGTGTATATATATATTTATTTAACATTAACCAAATGGTATTTAAAAGCAAAAAATAGAGATTTCAAGATGCATCACGGAGATTGTGGTGTGTATTGTGCATGTATATCAGGGTGTCAATTTCATCCAATTATTCGTTAAGTATTCAATCCATCAATACATAATTCATCCATTTGTAAAATAAAAATATGATGGATTTAATGGATTGGATCTCATTTTTTTATTAGATAAATATAGATGGATCTATCATAATTTTAATCCGTTGGATTTTACTTTTGTTTTTTTTGAATCCATTAGATTTTTTAAATTAAAAAAATCCATTTCGCTGTAATATGAAGACTGAGGCATATCTACCAAAGGAGTAGTATTATTTATGTTTACTTACATATGTTTTGGCTTTTATTATAAAAGAATTAATTTTTCTATTTTCTTCATTCGTATATCTTTTATTTAAGTGTTAATCTATAGGATTTTATTAACCTCGTGTAAATTACTTAAAATGGCAAGAAATGTAACATTGATTATAATTTGTAGTGGTTTAAACTCACCTCTAATTAAGGGCTGATACTAACAAAATCTTAGATAATAAAAATTAGTATAATTAATATTCATTTATTAACATCAATAGTGGAATTTGGAAAATAAGATTTAAAATCACACATTTAAAATCTGTTTAGGAATATACAATTTTAAAAATTACACGATGACATTTTGTAATTAAATTATGGTAGGGATAAGTTTTAAAACCATTTGTTTGTGAGCTGGTTTTATAAAGATTACTAAAATAGGTTGTCTTAGAAAGCCGATATAAAAAATTTAAATTAAAATCGAGTATTTTCTAGTTGATTTCATATATATCTTACTTAAGCTTTACTTTTTTGTGTGTTACACTCTCTCTTATATTATGCACTCGCGATTATGAGAAAAACACTCCTTTTCTCGTGTGCTAGGCTTCCTTTCCTTTTGACTTTAAAAGACATTGTTTTTTAAATCAAGTGGCAATGAACCAATTTTGGAAATACTTTTTAAAGAAAAGAAAAAGAAGTTAAAGAAAAGAAGCATGCACTAAAAAAATTATGTCTAAGGATTAAGAATATAAAGTGAGAAAATAAAAAAAGAATTAAAAGAAAATTTAGAGGGTAAAAAAAGAAATTAAATGAAAAAATATGGAGAGAAATAAAAAGAAAAATTTAGAGAAAAATAAAAAATTAAAGTATAAGAATATAAAGTGAGACAATAAAAAAATTAAAAGAAAAATTGAGAGTAAAAAAGAGAAATTAAAATGTAATAATATGAAGGGAGAAAATAAAAAAAAGAATTTTTTGGAGGGTAAAAAATAAATGGAAAAATATGAAGAGAAATTTAAAGAATAAATTTAGAGATAAAAAATTAAAGTGTAAGAATATAAATATAAAGTGAGAAAATAAAAAAGAAATTAAGAAAAAAATAACACTATTTTTTAAATAAATCATTGGATATCCATCCACAAAAAAGATGTTAATAGATGAATTGGGTGGAGAATTTTTAAATAAATTATAAATTAATTTATGAATAAATTTTGTTCATCTAATAAAATTTAACTCAAATATTATCCAAATTATCTATTTAACACCGTACATATATGTATTATTACTGAGGATCACAAACATTATTATACTTGTTAGTGGGTTAGGAGAAATAATCGGATCCACTTATAGGCAGAAAAGTGAAGAAAAGTTGTCAATTATAATAATAAGCAATACATCACTATCAAACAACGATTAAATTCAATATTGCTTATTGCCAAGTGCCACCTAACACGTATATGGGGAAGTCCATGAATTCTGTCCTTTTTTTCTTTTTTCTTTTTTGTAAAGTTCATATCTATAAAATTATTATAAACCTGATTGTATCAGTTTTACTCACTTAAGAATAGAATCATTCTCATATCAGTTTTCCTCCTGTGATAAGTGTGATCATTGTTGAATTTCGTTAGATTTTTATAACATTTTTTTGTTAACTAAATGTGATTTCGAGAAAGGAATTTTTCAATTTTAGTGATTGATTACTTTTCATAAATCTATTTTAAGTTATAGGAACCAGTCTTTTATTGTGATAAAGTATTAAATAATTGGTGCATTTTTTAAAATAAAAAACTTCAAATATATTATAGAACTCAATCCCACGATAACTATGTATTAAATAGTTGGTGCATTATAATGTGTCTCTGAATGAGTATCTATGCATGTGCCAAGGGAGTCTTTGCTTACCTTTTAAAAGGAGAGGAAATAATAATATGAAAAGAACATTATATGCACGTGCTCCACGATATTAATTCTATCATTTAGAGACAAAGTATATCAATTGTATAAGAAGGAAAATCAACCATTTTTATATGATGCGTCAGAGTACATAACATCTGCCACTTGATTTATAAAATTATCCATGAAAAAAAAACCTTACATTATGCATATTTCTAGTTCTATACCTAGTTAAGGCATGCTTTCCACTTTTTTCTTGCCCCACTTCGTATCTTTTTCCTAGAAATATATATTTTTTATCCTTTGAAAAATATTATTGTCATGATGGAAGGCTAAGAAGAAACCTAAATCAACTCAAAAATTGTCTCAAGTTCCAACATTATATGCGGTACTAATTATTGGACATTTGAATATCAATATTAACTAATTTAAGTATAACGACTCAATTAAATCAATTAATAATACTAGTTGATAGTGTTTTATTTGTGAATACTTTTAAGCATCTAGTTGCTAAAGGAATTCGACCAGTTGTTCTATATCCAGCAGTCAATGTGGACCAGTTTGATGAACCCAGTTCTTTCAAGTAAATGACATCTTTGTAGATATATGGTTGATGCCTTATGAGATTTTATATGCCACATATCAAAGCATGGTATTATGGTGTCTTCAAAATATAGCATATTATTTTAAATGAAACTAATGTTTGGTTTCTAATTAAGTTTCAAAACTTTTACATAATCTCATTATTTCAAGGGAGTTTATTGATTAGCAGAATCTTGCAGTTTGTAGCTTAATTATCAAGTGTGAGCATGACTTTATTTTCCCAATCAGGTGCATTATCTTGAATTTGTCATAGGGTTTTCTCTTCAACCTTTTCATGGTTGATGTGCATAGTGCATTAAGTTTGTTTTCTTCATAATTAATTAACCTGAAATGAGCATTTACGAATCATTATGTTATGTGGTGAAAGAAAGTTGACATAAACCTTGTAAGTTCAATACCATTAAATGAGATATGGCATGCATAGTTATGACAGGGTTACAAACCATACGATAAAGAAGTGGATTAAGAGATCTGTTTCAAGAACTAGATCTTCATATTGTTTTAAACAAGGTGATTTAGGTCGTGTGATAATGAGTACATTTAGTTTGGTTATAACTAGATCGTCATTAGTAGTTCACTTGGGTGGTGATTAGAGAATAATATTTTATATTACTACAAATTTCAAAGTTGTGATTTGATAATAATATTGATCCGGTCTTTAACATAGATTAGTATAATTTTATTTATCTAACAATTAAGTCGATTCATTAAAGATTTTAGCAGAGAATAATGAGCAAATCTTGTTTAAAGGAATTTAATACTTGTTATTTGTTAACAATATGATTAAAATGTTTTTCACTAAGCTTTCTAGATGTGATCTATTAGTATTTGGTTATTGAAAATGACCTTAGAGTCAAGGGCTCACATACTATGTTGTGCAAATTTCAGCTGGTTCACAGCAGAATTAATATCTAGGAACATCTTCCTTGTGTTTTAAGATGATAATTGTATTTTAGATCTTTGAATATGTAGGAATTAATCACAATGAGTGTAAGTTTTTGGTGTCTGTAAATTCATTAGTCTTATATAGGGTAAACCTTAGAGTGAACTTAGAAATTCAAAGTTGAGTGTGTGTTTAGCTAGTTATATTTGAAGGTTGTCTTTGTGGCATTCTGCTTTGATTTATAAATGTATCTTCTTAACAGAACTGATGGGTCTTAACTGTTAACTTTGAAGTTTGAACAGCCTCAACAACATTCATTCTTTTAATTTGAGGCATTTGTGTATATGGAATTTGAGTAAATATCTCTTGTCATTAATTGTGCCATGTGGCTTTGACAAACGATTGAAGGAGAATATGGAGTACTTGGAAGAACTTAAAGATTTAGCTGAAAAGGAAGGAGTCTCCAATAAAATAAGATTTATCTCATCTTGTTCTACAGCTGAAAGGAATGCTCTTCTTTCAGAATACCTATGTGTCATATACACACCAAAGGTATAGGAAACGAAGCCTTATAATTGTAAATTATTATGATTCCTGACAATTGGTTGATTGATGAAACAATGTTTTATGTTAAAAATTTTAATGCAGGATGAGCACTTTGGCATTGTTTCTTTGGAGGCAATGTTGGTGTATGCACTACGAGCTATTAATGTATCAATTTTAACTTATCAATAAAATAAGTATTTTTAATTTTAAGATTGTTTTAAAACTATTTATCCAGGAATAATAGGTCATATGAGAATTATTTCTAAAACGTCCTTAATCAAGTATTTACATGGAGACATATAAATACATTAAGACTAGTGTGTGAGTGTATTGATGATTTGATCTCACAAATCATTGATATATATGATATCAAGTCTTCACACGGGTACACATTAAGAGTAATGCTATACTGGACAGACCCACCATGAGAACGTTGCATGGATCGTTACATGAGTGTCATAAATGGTTCTCAATGTGATAATGGTATATAGTCCTTCGACCTGAAGTCACTACGATTCCTACATAAAGAGTTTGTTGTTTTAATACAATCAAACATCATCTGTAATAAGATGTGAGTGATGTAGATGAGATTTGTCTCTCCTATATGACAGGAATATGTCTATAGGCCACTTGATCTAGTGAGACTAACAATATGCATGGTGTAACATCCCAAATTTTGTAATTTTAGAAAACTTCATTCATTAAGGATTAATGGAGAATTTTTGAATGAAATTCCGAGTGAAGACTGTTTGAAATATGACATCCCGAGTGAAAATGGTGCGGTACCGAGTGAAGTAAGACCGAGGAAGCTATTACCAAAAGGAGTTACGATGTTTCCGAGTGAAACATCATTAAGCGAATTATTTCCAAGTTAAGAAAATGGTGTCCGAATGAGATACTTTTGAATAAGGAAAATCCGAGTGAAATGTTTCCGAATGAAACGTTTCCGAGAGAAGTACTCCTGAGTGGGGAAAAACGTTGAAATTTAATAAGTACTTCTCAGGACGGATTTTGAGAGAATGACCGAACGGGATATACCGAGTGGGTATGTCTCTAAATGAATAGTTCTGAGTAAACAATTCCCGAGGAAAGAAAATATCCGAGTGATGAGTTACCGAGTGGTGAACTTTGTTAAATGGTGCTCGGATCGATACTCAGAGGTACGAGAACTCGTGCTCGGGTTTGTCTTCGGAAATGTCCTTGACCCCGAGTGATTCCTTCCAGTGGAAAGACTTCCGAAAGAGAGGATTATCTTCAAATTCCGAGTGATTTTTTAAAGGAAGACTTCCGGGTGACGTAAGTAAAGGACTGACTCGGACATAAATATACCTGAGGATGTTTGAATGAGATATTATCGTGTGGGATGCTTCCGAGGAAAGAAAGCCGAGTGTTTCATGGGATGAAACCTTTCCTCCGAATGAAGGAATTCTGAGCGGACAAAGGCTTTCTCGGAAAAGATGTGCCCAAGACGAAACCGAGTCAGAATTATTGATTATTTTAATTAAGAATGCTTTCCACGTCACTCTGTTCTTCTACCTTCCAGCAAATTCTTTTTCTGATAATTCTCTAAGTATGGGACCCTCTCAGATATGCTGTCCCTTTTCATTAAATGCTTATTTCTTAGTCATCATCTGAAGAAACATACAAGAGATATCTTTTTATTGTTCACGTCTCTTTTGCATGAACAATATAAATATCAACTACTGTTGGATTAATTAAAGACTTTGGAAAAGTGAAAAACAACATCTACAATCTTTCTCTTCCAACTTTTGCTGAAAGCTATTAACGAAGAACAAGCTAATCTTCTTTTCTTCTCTTTCGTGTGAACGTTTGGATTTCATAAGTAAGAGGCTTTTGAAACTGTAATTCCAGTCGGAATTCTCGAAGCTGTGACTGATAGCGACTGAAGAACATTTGAAACTCTTTATTCCAGGTAGGGGGAGCGTTACATTTCAAATAGATAGTTTATGAATGGATGTGGGGTATTATAGTTATGATATTTATATGTGTTATGTACATATATTGTTATAGAAACCCCGGCTAAATGATATTTTACATTTACATGCATTCCATTCATGATAATGAGTTCATGAGAGATATATGTGTTGTGATAAATTCTATGCATGAGATGCTATAGAATATATGTGATGGATGATGATTCATGAATTTTTCATGATATTTATGTATATGCTTGAGATGCATGTGTGATGATTGAATATGAGATATGATGTAGTTTCCACAAAAGACCTTGGGTGGGACTCAAGGCAACCTCTTGAGCGAGACTCGGGGTTTTAGCCCATGGCACTCACCGTTGTCACTGAGAGTGATGGTGTCACATAAGGGTGTAAACAGTTTGGTACCAGTAAAACGGCCGGTTCAGCTGAGAGCTGAGTTATGGCTCGGGGAGCCAGTGTTGCAACATAATTAAAAGACTTAATAATGGATTATTCCGAATGAGTACCTGTATGCATTGATATATATGTTGTTGAGAATAACATACTGTTCATGTTGTTTATATAGCTCGGTATGTGTTATTTGCATAGTTATGGATTGGACTTTTAATCCAATTCAATAACTATTATTTGATATGTTTATGCTCACCCCCTACTTATTATTTTTACAGTGGATAGAGGACACAGTGATGGCACTTGAAGTCACTCAACCGACTGGAGCATTATGTATTAGCATGTGAAATACGTAGTGTACATAGTTATTTTGGTATAAGCCTTGGCCGGCTCCTGTAAATACCGACTTATGTATTTTCATTGTATTTATTTGTATCTTAAACGAGCCGGTCGAATTGATGTGTAACCGGTATTTTAATGTTAAATCCGATTCTTGTTTTAGAAATTTAAATTATTTAAAAAAAATATTTGATTTATTTAAAATTGCATTAAAAATTAAGGATGTTATACATGGCCATGCTAGGACGAATAAATATTAGATATTTATTCTGTAAAGTCTACTCTGGTATCAAGTAAAATAAATTGGGTCATACAAGGATGACGACGACCTTACCTTAGGCCCAATTAGATATCGTGACAAAAGGAATAAATTTATAAAATAATTATCACTTATAGGTCATGTCGATGATAAATAATATTCAGACATAATGATATATTGCTAGATGCCACTCTTATTTTATATTAATAATATTTTACCTATAGGGTCACACACATAGAGTAAGCCAATCAGAGAATAGTTTTATTTTAGTTGGACTAAAAATAAAACTATTAGGCTTAACTCATTTAGAATGAGAGCTCATTTGGTTAAGACCTAAGCCTATATATAGAGCATAAAATGCTCATAGGTTGTTGCTCAAAAAATTAGATTACTCTCTGAACTTCCATACTAGCATTCAGAATTTTGAATTCTGGTGGGAGTGCTTGTGTGGACTCCTAAAGACAAAGTTGTAATTGCTTCGATTAAGGAACTCGTATCGCGTCTACAAGAGGTAAACCCTAAAACAAAATTTTAAATTTTGTATGTAATGCCTTGAAACACTCGTTTTGCAATTCTTTTTGGGAATCCTTTGTATTTCCGCTGCCTGACCTTGAGGGATTCCCTAATAGGCAATGGAAGCTTATAAGTTTGTTATTGCATGCAATAATAGTGGCCCTGTGGAGTCAATAAAAAATGGTGTAATAGGATTTCTTTATGATCATACGCCACAAGAGTTCTCTCTAGCAATGGGAAAGCTCATAAATGACCTCTAGGGAGCTGAAAGAATGGGCAGAGAAGCTAGGAGGCATGTTGTTGAGTTAGTCTCCACAAAAACATTTGGGCAGCATCTAAACAGATATATAGTTGATATTCATAGGGGAAAAGGGGATTGAGTTTAACATTGGATAGCATAATTTTAACCTCAAATTATTAACGCAATTGTTGGCCTTACAAATTACTTAGTCGACCTAGTTAACTATTCATAGTAGTTATATTTTTTAGAGGTGTCAAATGGACCAAACCATTTCTTTTTGACCCTAGCTCACATGGATTAGGGTTGAAAAGCCCATAAGGCCAAAAGGTCTATAAGGCCATGTGGGTTAGAGTTGGCCGCCCATGCATCAACTTATTTAGCAATCAAAAATAATGTCAAATACTATTTTATGGAAAGCAAACGTTAGTAACAATCATTACTTATATAAGAAATTTGAATTGAATAGTGGTCATCTTACGTTGAATGAATCAAATCAATTAAACTCTTAATTTAGTTCTTATCATTGCATGAATCATGTGTTTTAGTTATTGAGATTTTAATTTTATAAAACTACATTCAATTTAGTGTTTTATTATATAAACAATAAAAATAAAGTACAAATAGGACTCGTACTTGCAAGAAACCTAGAAATCATAAACTGCCATGGTCGGAGGACTTTAAGTTATCCTTCGTGAAAAATCACTCAGCGGTTGTCGCTGTAAACATGTAAAAAAGGCTTTATTTATAACTCTTTTTGAACGGTTTACTAACTAAAAGTGGTGAGAAAAATAAAGGCTATCTTAGTTTTTCACTATTCACAATCGTTAAAAAAACAAACATATTTTTAGTGCTTTGACAACTAATACCGTTAAGATAACAATACTTTGATAGCAGTTTCCTACTTAGGAATTTCATAGCGGTTTAATAATCAGGAGCGCTGAGAAAACGCTTATTATCTTACCGTTACATTTTACAAAACCGCTAACATAACCAACCTTTTTTAGCGTTTAACAAAAAAACCGCCATAGTAACTTGCATTTCACTTTCTGGGAATATCACATTTCCGAAAAATCTGCAAAATTAATAAGCCTTTCTTAGCACTTCAAGAACCAAAATGGTAGATATAATTTGCATTTCATAGCAGTGTCCTAACTAGTACCGCTAAGATAACATGGCTCTCTTAGCGATGGACTCTACAAAACGCTAATATAACCAACCTTTTTTAGTGCTTAACAAAAAAACCGCTATAATAACATGCATTTCACTTTTCCGGAAAATCCGTGAATTCCACTTTACTGGAAAATCCGGAATATCACTTTTCCGCAAAATTCGTGAAATTTAATTTTCCGAAAATTCTGTAAAGCTAATAAGCTTTTCTTAGCGGTTTAAAGACTCACTGATAAAATAAGTTACCTTTCATAGCGTTTGAAGAAACAAACCGTGCGGTTTTCTAACCAACACCGCTAAGATAACATGGTTTTCATAGCTGTTCCATACTTAAAGCTGTTAAATTAACAAAAAATTTCTCAACGGTTTACAGATCATAATAAACTTTTTTCTCACCGCTACCTTAATGGTTCACCTTTTAAACCGCCAATGAAAGCCTATTTTCATATATTTTTCTTGGCACTCCCAGGAAAACTTGTTATCTTAGTGGTTATGAATAGTGAACCGCTAAGATACCCTGGTTTTTCACTTGTTAAACCGTTAGGAAATATTTACAAATAAATTAACAGCTTAAAGCTACAACCACGAACAAAAGTAACTTTTTGAACTTCACGTATTAAGAAAGTCATTTATGACCAATTTTGTTGTAGTCACTTTACCAAAAAAATCCTCCAACCATGACAATTTATGATTTGAGTTTCTTACAAGCACAACAAATCCTATCTTTACTTTATTTTTTATTGTTTATATTAAGAAACGCTGAATGTAGTTTTATACAAGCACAATAACTAATTTAAATTTAAAATCTCAATGACTAAAACAGATGATTCATACAATCTTAAGAACTAAGTTAAGAGCTTCCTTGATTTGATTCATTCCTCGTAAGAAGACCACTTTTCAATTCAAATTTCTTATATAAGTGATGATTGTTACTAACGTTTGCTTTCTATAAAATAGCATTTGGCATTATTTTTTATTGCTAAACATGAAACAAATATAAACCACTATGTGATAAGACTTGCTAACTATAGTCCTGCAAGTATTGACTAAGGAAAACCCTTCTCTAGGCCAAAGGCAAGTATTCCATGGACCTTAATGGTCCACTCATCCCATTCAAGGGAATTAAATGAATAAATTATGGGTAGAAGCTAAAATTGCGTTTCTAGGCTTGCAATGGAACTTATCTCTGGAGCAAGTAAAATTAATGTAAAGGGGAAAAAACCTAGAACACTGAAATTTAATGATATCTCTTCTCATACAAACCAATTATTTGATCAGAAACAGCCCACATAATGGCCTGTCCGGGTGGATCCTCATGAGCCGAGGCAAGAGACCTTTCCACAAGGTAAGAAGTCCTTCTTCTACAAATATTGTTCTGATGGCATGAATAATACCTTTGTACTTAAGTTCACCCGTCACTCGAGTCTCAGCCATCAACCTTGTTTTCACCACATCAAATGAACCAGTGCAAATAGGACCTGTTGTACCTGCAAGAAACCCAAAAATCATAAGACTGCCATGGTTGGAGGACTTTCCCATCTCCTTCATGCTTCTTCCATAAAAGCACATCAAAAGCATTCTTGGCAGTAAACATGGCAGATTGATTTATCCCATTACACATTACAGTAGGAGCAACTCCTGCCCAAAGCCCACGAAAGCCTTCTTCCTTAATAATCATTCCAGCACAATGAATAGGACCTTTATATCTCAAAAGCTCAGGGCTTAGACCTTTCTGCTGCTGCAATCTTATCTTCACTACCTGCGATAAAACATACATGAATTTGAATGTCCACATGCCAAATACAAACTATGTACAGATGCTGCTGCTATAAGTGTCATTCATTAGTGCAATCACTTTGGGTGTGTAAACTTGAATGGAAAGATGAGAAACAAAATAAGAAAATGATCTTCCCATGTCAAAGAGAAGGAAAGAACAAATGAAAATGGAGAGACATGCCCCAACACCGTGCGATGGTACTAAAAAAATTATCAACCCAATGACAATCCACCTGAACCCAAGACCTTCTTTTTGTTAATGTTATATGATCCTACCAATTGAATTAACCATCATTCACTAGAAAAGTCTAAAATAGTTAATGAAAAATATTTCTTCTAGTTCTTACCCCATCAAGGAAGGGAATGAATTTCTCTCTCTCTCTCTGATTCTCCTTCACCCACTAGCTGGTAAGAAACAAAAGTTCGAACCAGACCATTTGTCTCACATTTCATTTCCTTCTAGTTCTACATTTAATAACTTCCCGCTAGTTTTGCAAAGATAGATATGAGTCCATTTGACACGGTATTTTAATGAGAACCTAGGCATATCCATGCATACTTGAGAAGTATTTTTGGTGAGGTAAGTGAAAAAATATTTATATTTCATTGAGATTCTACAACTCAATGACTGCAAATATCATGAATCTCCTAATCAAAATTAGAAGAAGTTACATTGATTTAATGAATGTTGTTTATCCTGGGCTTCCAATAAAGACAAAACAAAACAAAATGTGACTACTGTGAAAAACTACAATTGACAAAACAAAATTCAAACAGCAGGGTTCCAAAGTTCAAACTAAGATTTTGCGATCAACGAGTTTGACTCGGCCTTCCATTAGAGCTTTCAAGCAAAAAAAGACCACTAAGACAGAAATTCAAAAAGTAGGGTTCTAATATAAAACTAGGATTTTGCTATAAACATTTATCAGTCAACGAGTTGTTAAAAAATTGGCTTCCTGCTCTCTCTTCCATCTATTCATCTCTATAAATGATGCATAGCATTTACAATTGTTTAATGACAATTGATCCTAATTCTTGATTTGTATCACCTAAATTAGGAATCCTAAATATATACAATTAATAAAGGAAATAATTATACATATAACAGAGCAGCAGATTACTGGAAAACTAATTATGGTCCAGCAGACTCCTTGCCTAACACGAGTGGCCAACAACTAAGTCTTATCTGAATAGATGTTGTACTGCTTTCAGCTGCATATCACAAGCAGATAATAAATGCTTGACTATCTGACAACATTCCAATATAAAAGGATCATTAGATAAACAAAATGCCTAAGATAAGTCAGGAAGATACTTCTTCTGGAGCTAGACCGAGTAGTTTCATAGCTAACAAGATTTCAGTAACAATAGTCAATATGATAACTAAGACTTCACTTAAACCATCAAATATAATAAAGCATCATTGTGTCACTTAAAATATTAGAGCTGACATAAATAAACACTATTAACTTTATATAATTAGGATAACTAGAAAGTAGAAACACAAACCTAAAATGTTAAGCCAACATAACATTAACAGAAAAGTTAGGTAGAAAGGCAGGTGGGGATGTAAATTTTCAATCGTAAAGTTCAAATTGAAATTCAACAAAGCACAATGAATAGGAATTAGGGTAAGGTAAACAATCATAAGGAAATGAAGTACTCAAAATATGTTAAAAATATTATTGGACTATGGTTTCTTCAAATTCTCAGAATAATCCAAACCTGACATTTGCAAATAATGCTTATCAATTAATTTCAGAATAAAACAATTTTATGACATGTATATGCATTTTTCATTATGGAGTATTTCTGCTTAATTATTAGGTTTAACTCTTTTGTAAAATAATAGTAGGTACTAAGTACTAGAAATAGCATAATTACTAATTGCATATGAAAAGCTATAAAATTCCCAAACCTCAAATGAAGTGACAATAAGAACAGCCTCAAGCACCCCTGCACCAAAACCAGAAAGGAGCCGCCCATGATTGCTAACCATCCCAGTCTCAAGGTCCTTAAACACTAATTGAAGTACCGCATTTGAGCCCATTCGAAGTGCGTACTTCAAGGTCAAATGTGTGGCAAATAGTGTCAATCGCTTCCATAAAGCACACACCCCTTCTGCTTGTGCAATTGTGGTACCACAATGAACTATTCCCTTGTAATTCCCCAACCTATCAAGTTGCAATCTAGTCTTGATCACATCAATAGGCTGCAGGCAAGAAGCCTCCACAAACCTCCAAGCGAACCAGAAATTGCTTTCATGTAGGGCGGGATCGATGTCTTTGGATACGAGTTAGTGTTATCTTGTGCAGCATCTTGTTTCATGATTGGTCGGGGTTTAATTTCTGTTGCTTCAAACCTCAATATACACATGACAATATCAGCAAACAAGTAACATAACCAATATCAACAATCTATAAGTATGTGTTCAATGTTGTTAAACTTGACAGTCTATGCAAACTCATGGAGTGTTTATAGATTTGACTCTTAAACTCACAAGAGTTTACCTAATACAAAAACTAATATTTTAAACTCCTAATCATAGTATCCAAGAAAAATATAATATAATACAAGTAAACCCCAAAATTAGTTATCAACAAAATAACGTTCAACTTAATCCTTTTCAATATAAAATGAGATTAGAAAAGTACAAATGGACTAAAATCAATAACTTTTTACATTAGTATAGACTAGATTGAGATTTTTAAAATAGGACTAAAATTTCCTATACATTCAAATAGGACGAATAACAGGAGAGTTTACTTTATACTACCATACATAACAAATTTACAATATTCCAAACTTGATAATAAAGCAAACCAACAGCATTCTTTGTATTTTTTTACAACAGCTACAGTACCTATGTTAGTTGAAGACAATGACCCACAAATTTAAGAGATTCAAAATGGAGGGAGAAAAGCAACAAACTAAACGGGTTAATTGAAGTACAAGTTCAGCAAGGGCAATACAGGAACTAATTTTGAGAGGATCAAGCAGATGAAGTCATGTTTGCATTCAGTTAAGAAAAATATTTGAAAGCCCAATCACAGACATTGTGAAAGAAGAAATTGAAGATCACATATGCACAAAAGCATGCTTGAATGAGTGTGTTGAACACAAAAGATTAGGAACCTAATTAACATCAATTATGAACCCATTATTATTACTTGTACTCCAACACAATGAGGTTGCCCACATGACACCATGACCACCGCTACAAATAGTGGCCAGCAGCGAATATGAGAAGTTTGGAAGAAGACCCGATGTGTTGACGTGCTCTATTTTCTTCAGTCACCTTTTCAGCATCATATAATATATATTTTTTAAAATAAAATCATATAAATTTTAATCGAAAGAAAATGATAACCAAAGCTAGGGGTGGGCAGTGAAAAGCAAAAACGAAAACTGAAAAATACACAGCAACATAAAATCCAGTCGGTCTCCCTCTGAATAACCCTTCGATTTCGACGGGTTTCACATTAGACAGGTTACCATTTACACGGGTGATTAAATACGAGTTGAAAAAACAAAACCACAACAGAGAGTAAATCAAAACACTAAGAATAAAATGATTCACAAAATCAGTATTAAAACATCAAAACATAGAACAAAGCACACGAAAGATGAAAAGGGCAACAAATAAGGCAGACAACATAAAAATTCCATTGAAACTAGAATCGGAATTGCTACCGTTGTCGATGTGGTCGCTGAAGAGATCACGAAGTGAACGATGGTTGGCAACAAGATCGTGAGGTGGTGATTGGTGAACACAGAGAAAGAGAAGAAGCATGGAGGTGGTGGCACATCCCTCTATTCTAGATGTGAAAGTTGTTGTAGCACGCAGAGAGCAAGAGAAGAGGTACCACAGCTATGAGATGATAATTATATGTGGACATGAAATTCTAGACATAAAGGATACATGGCAGGTAATAGAAAAAAGATTGCAAAAACAAGCACCAGAAGAATCCAGTGTTCAATTTCTTTCCTCTTAAGTTGAGAGATTGAGTTAAAAAACATTTGCTTTTAATAAGGAAGGAATTCATTTTGATAAAATAAGACAAACAAGGAACAATGGAAAATGTCAAAGCTACAAAACCGCTCGACATATTTGTGCAAGGGAAATTTCCTTTAAAAAGCCTGGAGCCTTGCACCCATACTAGTTAATCCCAAATAGTGATGTGGAGCGGCCACCCTTAAAACTGGAATAGCAGGATAGTGGAAAGCGGGATAACCTCTATTTTGATGTTGCATCCATACTAGTTAATCCCAGATAGCGGTGCGGAGCCTTGCACCCATACTAGTTTATTAGGCAGGTTGAATGTTGCATATTTTCCCAATAAATCACAATTTTTGGGATTCATAAACTATATCAGAAGCTGAGATGATGTTTGTAATTTCTCCACACTAAACATGCTGAAAGGTAAGATATAAAAAATTAAGACCCATATGTCAATTTGGCAGGAAGGTGAATCCAAGATTCTCAGAAAATTAACATGGGTACTGTTAGATTCTATAGACATGGATCTATCGGTGAGTATGATTAACTAACTAGTGGTTAGAGAAAATTGCTATTGGAATTGGGGCTAAAACTTTTCAGGTGTTATATTTAAGTTAGTGGTTTCAAGTCATGGATAT